>JAQLOL010000002.1:22192664-22240670 GCA_029783665.1 Naso thynnoides | reverse complement strand
AAAACACAATGAAATTTTAAGGATGAAACTAGTGGTTCCCAACCTTTTTTGGCTTTTGACCGCTTGCAAAAAGCAACTAAATATAAATTTGCGTAGCAAAGTTTTATTTTTATTCCTGTCTTACCCCTTTCAGGGCCTGACTCCTCTGACTGGTGCATTAAACCGTCGAAATGTAGCCTAGACTGAGTAGTAAAATGCATCCTATGTATTGATTTATCACTAATTAAATGTTTAACATAAAATAAAGTATATGAGTCACAGTGGACAGAAGCAGCACTTTTACCTTCAATTGTTAAAATAGGATTTTAAATCAGTGACTCACATGTCCCTTTATTTTGGTACCTCCCACCACCACCAGTGCAAGATGTAACAACATTCTGGATATAACTGCATTGAGAACAAAGCATTGTATATCTCATCTGCTTGGGGAAAAGCCTCAGGATCCCCCAGTAGGTGCTAGAAGGTGTTGCTGAGGAGAGGGACATCATGAATACCCTGCTTAGCTTATCCTGCTGCCATTGTGACCTGACCCCAGATAAGCGGAAGACAACAGATAGATGGATTATTACATTCAGCTAATTAAGTGGCAACACTCATGCATGTACTTTGTTTGACCATGTTTGATTTGTTACCCATGGATAATTCAAACACAAATATTAATGTCTGTGGAGTATCTGTCTTCATATGATGCCACATCCTCCACACTCATCTCTCTTGCTCATGGGAAGCACAGCAAGTTTCAGGTTCTTGTTGATTAAACTGAACTCCACACCAGGCGACAGGCTGGTGACCAGGGGCCATAATGAGTCCCTCAGGGGGGTCGTAACTGGTCTGGGTGGGTCTGACACCTACCTGCCTGTCCTCGGGAGCTTTGGTTGCCAGTGGACACTTGCTGGCTGTAGAAGCCTGCGACACAAAGGACAAGGAAGCCCCAGTGTAACGGTCGAGTCAACGTGTTCAGCCTCATCTTGCCTGCAAAGAAAAGGTTTAAGGATCAACAGTTTTTCATGGTGTGTGACCAAAAATTTAAAAAATGATGGCCTATAAAATGCTTCTGATGTCTCCGGCCTTTTGATATGTAGATCATAAGATCACTGCATCTATTGTCTCAATAATGACATCTGAGCTAATCTAAGCTAAAGCATATCAAAGAAATGCCAAAAAAAAGCCCAATCAGAGCCAGCTTTGGAGGCAGATGAGAGAGGGTCCTCACACTCATGTCTGACTCATATTATCCCTCAGCTGTAAACATCTTTCCATTCAAAGCTGAACTCTCCCTTCAAAACAAGTTGTGTTCCACATGACTCACAGAAAAACTGGGACATGAACTTTCATGTCAGACTACAGCAGAAACTGATGCAGGACAAAGACGAAGTAAAACACAGCTTATTTTTGTTTTTATTCACCTGATAAAGTTTAGGTCTGCAGCAAGTATCAGATTATTTTCTCAAATAATGGTTTTGCGTGTTCCATGATACAAGGTTTTAGATTGCTTTGGATCTAAAACGTAATGATATTAGGCTTACGGTCATGCCAAACAGTCAAAAAACAGCAAATCCTAACAGTTATATGCTGGAATTAGCTAAGATTTGATTTTTCCTCCAACTATTAACTGATTGGTAAAATGGTGAGCAACTAGTTTTCTGATCACACATTCACACACACACACACACACACACACACAGAAGTTTATGGTTTTAAACATATAAAAAGGGATCCTTCCTGACTTAGCTTTGGCTATTTATTTATTTATTTATTTATTTATTATTTATTTGTCACATTTGGGCCGAAACACAGTGCAGTGCAAACTAACTTTTACATAGCCTACACACGACACATATTTATCATTTAAAGTGAGTCTGTTTTCCTCTAAACATTTACAGGAAATAATATGGACCTATCAAAATAAAACACATAGATTACTGAAGTTTGCTCAATATGGAGTTGAGCCGCAGTTGAAAACAGACTTTTGATGAGATGTGATGTGATTAGAATTTGATATTGTAAATGTTCAACCACTTACCTCCACTCCGGTTAGTGATGAAACATTAGGCTACGACAAGCTGCTGCGGATTCTCCATCAGTGTTTCTCTTCGGGCTACATCATGCACAGGACACAATGATCGATTCAGCAAAGATGCAAAAGTTTGCAGCAGATATGATCCTTCACTTTGTCAAGATTTTCTGTCACGATTGGGCGAGAAAAAAAAAAGAACTGTGAGAAGACACGTGTGCTGCAAATAAGATAACAAAACAGCAGCTCAATGAAAAACCTGCGGGCTTCACACATCAGCTGCTCTCCGCCGGGATGCGATGTGAGTGATGCGCTGGTCTGCAAACACTGGGATCAGTCCGACGAGCCGAGCCTGACAGCTTCTCCCGTCAGGAAAATTAAAACTTAATCAAGACAGAAACCATCTGTCTCGCGGACAATGTGCGGCCACTTTCATTAGCGCAGCTAAGAAGCTTAAAGTGAGTATTGACATCCTGTCCCAGAGTGGACAGAGGATGTACAAGTGCGTCTGAGGGCCAAGTCCTGCACTTTGCTGCTTCTCACGCGATTTTTGTGTTTGAAAACGGCTGTTCTATTTCTGCTTAGCGTGCTGACACTTTGCAAAGCAGCAAAGGTGACATTTCACAGGTTACTTTCCAAAAGATGAGACTTGGGATCACTAATTAAGCAAAACACAACACTCAAAGTGAAACATCAACCAGAGAAACACACACATGCAAATAGCCTGACTCGGTAAATAAGACCTTCACAGCAAACTAAAATAATTCCTTACATAAAAAAAATATTTCCACACTGATTTATATTCAAGTAGTGACACATTTGTTTTCATACCACTCGTTTATCATCTCGGCTATAACTGACAGACTTGTATTGATCCTTGTATCAGTATCTCACAAGAAGCCTTTGTGAAATATAGGTAAATATTCCCATCTTATTAGACAGATAAAACATTATTACAAATCAAACAATGAAACAATCATTTTTATTTACAGACTTCCTCCCATGTCTCCTCTTTTTATGGGGTGTTTTTATGCATCGTGGGTGTAAACCAGCTGCTTTTAATACACTTGATTTTATTAACAAACAGAATAGCTGCCCTGCTGCTTTACGGGAAGACGACAAAACAAATCTGTTGAAAGAGGGTTCCTCTACAACATTAACTAGGATAATAAAACTTTATTAGAGCACAGTGCACATCATTGTTCGCATTTGAATGACATGGAAATATATGTCAACACAGGACAAGTACACAAAGAAGTAGGCTGAACAACATTACAAACAAAAAACAAACCAAAAAAACAATGTTAAACAACTCCATATTCATATGACAACAAATCCTACCCAACAAGTGAGACCTTACTCGCTCTATTTATATGATATCGAATGTGCCACTGCATCACCACAGTAACCTTGTGATGAAAGAGCCAGTTTGCATTCAGCTGCCGACGATCTGACGGCAGTGCTGTGTGCTGTGATGAATGTTCAGGTGGTGAAATTAAGCTTGAAGAGAACAGTCTGGGGCGTGGTGACGTCGGCCACAGCGAGCTCCTGTCCATCAGACAAGCCCAGTTCTGCGTCAGAAGAACACATGACACAAATACAAGCAGGTTATCCTGGATGTCAGCAGACACCGGCCATGTTGGACAGACTGGGAATGATCTGAGTACAGTTCTTATTACCTTTCAAAGTCTTGCAAAGGTTTGGCCTGGTTCGTTCCTCGATGGACTTTACAGACTGGAATCAAAGTGTAATCATAGTTTAGTTCATAATAAAATGGAGATGATCAAACACCATGAAGCATTCTCAAAGATATTTTATACAGCCCGGCCGATATGGGATTTTGGGAGCCGATGCCGATATTTGTTAACAAGAAAATGCCGATATCTGATATATATCGGCCGATATTTTATCAAATACTTGTGACAAAGATATGTAACAGAGGCAGAATGTCTTCCATTTTAAAGCGCGGTACGTACACTTATAAAACTCGGTAAAGAATGAGTTTAGTCTTGTTGTGTGTTTTGATTCAGCCCAATTTAAAACTTTGACTTTGAGTTTTTTAATTCATTCAACCAGAAGCCATGCAGCAACTTCTCTACACTGCAGCATGGGGGTTTATTTTCCCCAACAGAGTAAAACCGATGTGATGTTTTGTGGGCATCCTACTGGATACTGACTTTATTTATTCCAAACATCAGTGCACTGAACAATAAACATCAGTTGTAAAATAATGGACAGCCCTCTGTTGGACCAACTACATAATTACACCATTTTAAATCACCAGTCCAAGCATTTTTTCAGGCCTTATAAACAGTTTTAATATCAGCACAAATTGGAGAACATACAGCTGATACCAACACATCTGCAATAGGCCAATATGAGCCAATAATATTGGCAAACATACATATCAGTCAGTCCTTAATATTTTACCTGCAAATACAGCGTCTTATTCTTCCCTTCCAATGTTGTGGTGATAGCTGGAGATTTCATTTGTCTGGAAAACATCATACACAGTTATAAACAAATGAGTATTATTTCTGGTTATTTTTTAGCATTACAAAAAAATGTGTTTTAGGAATACTTACAGAGAGGCATTCTCTGTTAGGTACTCTAACACCTCCTGTAATTTGGCAGAGGGAGGGAACTGGAGGTCCTGAGGAACCTGGCTGCATGCTGAGCAGTTTTCCTGCCCGTCAAAGGTGATGAAGAGTAGAAAGGTTATTTTCTGCCTAACAAAATGTACATGGCAGTTACTGGTGGTTACAGTTACTGACAATTAGTGCTTAACAAACCTTTCGTTCAGCCTCAAAAGTGTAAGTGTACAGTCCATCCACGTCATTGAAGACCAGGTAATTGTTTAAAGGAATATACGCACTGAAAAAAGATTTGAATGTTTAGTAACGTTCATTTTACAATTTATCTGTTATCAGGGATGAGAGATTAGATCTTATTTTCTGTTCCCAACCTTGTAGCAATTTTAAAAACTTCTGTGGCACAGGCAGCTGTGGGAAACAAACAGAAAGTTAAGCTTAGTTCTGTCAATTGTGCAAAAAAAAAAAAAAAAAAAAAAAACATTAAAAAACACTCATCCATTCAGCATTTGTCGAATCATAGCTAAGCTTAATCATTTATAAATCCAAGTTTGCTTAAGGTTTCAACAGCGTCATGCTGGAACAAATTAAGCATAGCTCTTATTTTAAATTCTATACTACAGTTTTCTACTTCAACTTTATAATAAAAGGATAATGCATCTTCTTTATTTCATTGTATTAAAGCAGATCTTTAACTGGTGGGAATGCAAAAATTTTGGCCTCAGACATGTAGCATTACCTTCTGTTTAAGTGCACGATTAAACCTGCAGTGTATGACGTTTTCTTTTAAATGAGCATCTGTTACATGAGGGGGCAACCGTTGTGCTATGTGGCGTCATAAGCATGTCGACTATGCGTGTGTAATTACTCAGGGAAAAAAGAAAAAGAAAAATGTTCTGTACTGCAAGAGAAAAAGGAAAAAAAAACTTCTTCACATTGCAGGTTTAAGACCATCTGACATGGTTATTATTTTCAAAAAAAGTCAGCTGAAGGCAAAGTTTTCAACCAACAAGCAAGCTGTAGCTGATAAAATCTGCAAGTGACACTAATTCTAGCTAACAACATAAAAAAATATTTTTTTTTTCAAAAAAGAATTTAAAAAAGTGCTTTGTTTCAAGTAGTAAATCTGCTACCATTATCACTGTAAACTAGAGTTCCTCTGCAAGAACAGCTAGTTTGGCAGGAGTAGTAACAGTTACTTAAAAGAAATCAGCCAAGGGTCCATTTCTTTTGATATTTTACTAAAGATGCCAAGAAATGCCACACCTATTGTTTTCAATTACGTCCTTTCTGTCAACATGTCTGAAAAAGCAACAGCTACTGCTCTTAAAAACATTTCTCACCAGCGATAACAGCATTAGTTGATGCCACAGCAGGAATGATCCTCTTCACGACTCCTGTGGCACAAAAACAGTCTCGTGTTAACTTCAAGCACAATATTTAAGATACAAGTGAACAAAACAGCTGTCAGTTGTGATGAGAAATGTGTAAGTTCAACCACCAAAAGAATCTCATTAGACACACATGCAATTCACATGATTACCTTGAGTGAGTCTGTAGGTCACTCCTGTAATGTTGAACTCTGCAGCTCTTTCTTGGGCTCTATCAAACACCCACTGGATATGCTCTGGATTGTCTCCATCTAAGCTGGTATCTAGTTTAAAAAGAAGACCCTGCTTGTTAGCTTTTACTGTAATAATGCACACAGGTGAGGGATAAAATAATGCATGATATATTTTTGCTTACCTCCAAATGGCTTTTCTTTGGGCCACTGTAAGATTCTGGCATATTCAATGCAATGCTCCGGTAGCCTCGGCATTGACGCAATGGTGCACATGGGGAAATTAATCTGTGGATAGTCAAATTTAAATCAAGCACAAATACATTTGAAGGAGCAAAATTCCTTGAGTCTGGTGAATGCAGAGGTCAGTCAGAGGCTGAACTAAAAGCAAACACAAAGAAAAACACAGTCTCTGTGATGTTGCTCGCTAGCTTGATGCTAATATACAGTATACTGGCTGTTTGCAGCACATACACACAAATAATCCAGCAGCTTCATTCCAGTTTTATGGGATTATTTTAGTTCAATCTGGTTGTTGTCACTGCTTATGTTTATGACTGATATCTTTTTTTTTCCAAACAAGCAGCTTCTGCTGCAGATGGAAATGTGAAACATTCCATTCTATGCACCACAGATGCTTTCTCACACCCTAAAAGCAAGTTTAACAGCAGATGTTAAAGCTTTTGTGAACATTTGACAGGATGAATAACCATTGTTTTATATTGTTAGCCGATTAGTAACTGAAAAAAAGCATTTAACATATTGATATGACTCTCTGAAGTGAAACTACAAGGTAAATGGCTGTTGAAAACAGACCTGTGGGGGGTAGAGCTCCAATGTGCAGTCGATGCACGCAGTCATGCCTGGCAGAATGACACGAGCGTTTCCTTTGAAGCCCTCAGTTCCTCCATCGATGAGGGGGATGATGGAGCTGGGATCCAGGACTCCATCTTCATAGCTAAGGAGGGATATCTAGAGAAGGCGACGGCAATCGAATTTAACCAAAGATTATACAGATATGCTTCTGATCGGCAAAGACATATCGTGAGAAGACACCACTGAAATACACTCAACTAAAATAAAATGTCTTTTCATACCAGCATCCCGTTCATCCAGCGTCTGGCAATAATGGAGTCCAGTCCACAGACGATGATGTGGAACTCTGCAAAGACATGAGCCTGTTAAACCTGTGCTTGCTTCCTTGGTAAGTTCTGCTAACGTGTACATCATTTGTTAAAAAAAAACACTTACGCCTGTAGAAAGAATCATCAAAGTCTTGGATCTTTTTAAAGTGACTGCATGTCATTGATAAGGACTAAAAATGATGGTCAACATAATTACCACACGCTGAATAAACTTGAATTGTTTTCCTAAATCCTAAATGTAAAAACTGTCGCTGCTGCAAAGGATACGGAACAACTTTACATCCAGGGATTCGACTGTTGATGTAGTCAGCGGCCACTTCTGCCTTTGGTCGTCCGACATCTTTGGGTCTACATGGAACCATAATACAATTAAGATCAGGACATACATAATAATACAGGTGACCCGATTAAATCACTCTGGACTTATTATGGTGAGACAGACACCTCAAGAAGAAAATGTTAAACTACTGTTAAAACTAGACAGAAAAGGAAAAAGGTAACACATACCGAAAGAGAAACTGCCTGTTGAGGTTGGACACATCGATTGTGTCCATGTCAACCACATGAAGAAGACGAAATCCAGACAGCGCCTAAGGCACAAAAAGCTTATGTCAAAACTTACCTACAGATGCAGACAGTATATACAGTTTTGTTTGTTTTGAGCAGGTGTATTTGCTTTTTCCTACCAGATTTTTCAGGAGTTCACATCCAAGTCCTCCTGCGCCAATGACCAGAATCTTACATGTTTCCAACAAGAACTGTAGAGACTGAGATCAAAGAAACAACACAATATTTTAAAAAAATAAAAAATGTAGTATGATCTGACTGAAATATTAAACTGCATCACTGGGCCGCATGAAGCTACAGCTTTGCATACTTGGTCGATTTAACTTGTAAAAATTAACGCTCTCCATTTCCACATAAGTGTTCCTGTGTCACCTCAGTGCTCGGCTCAAAGTCAGGATGGGTGAACGGGCCGGGTCTCTCCAAGAACTTCCTCACATGATTCCACCTTCCATCCCAGTCGCAACCACCGTCCCTGTGTCCTCCATCTACTGCCATTCTGGAGACACGACACACCAAAATACACTGAACTTGTGCTTAAATTTAGATAAGTACGCTTCTCCCAGCTTGTCTGTGCAAGAATGGAACTGTTCTCCTATTACATACATCATTAACTGTCCACGGGAGACATTTCTTGAAGGTTGTGGGAAGAAGGCAGTTGGCTGCATTAATGACAGTCAGGGGTATTACTATATGCATTTATAATATATACAAGGGGGGTTCACGAAGAAAAACAAGCTAAGGTAAAGGTCCCTAAAGTAGCCAAAATCTAGTCAAATTATTATTAATCACTTATTCATGGTAACCAAAGTTCTTAAACTAAAAATGGGGCATCTATATTTCTTTATCAAGACTGCTTTAACTGCCTGCAAGGATAGCGGTTTCAACCAAAGAGTCCGTTTAGAGATACAGACGTGAGGAGGCACACATCGATTTGATTATTGAAATAAAAAGCATAACTCTGATGGGAGCGACTGTGCTCAGAGATGTGACTTACTGACGGCAGTGCGGCCAGTTTATCAAGAAAAAAGATTTACCACCACATATTAATGTTAAACATACCATTTGAGCTATATAATAATCTTATTTAATCGTATGTATTTTATATATTATTAAGCATCAGACACAAAAATTCAAATTTGGAATACTTTTCGCAACTTGAAGTTTCTTTTGGAGCTCTCTCTCCTGTATTGTTTTTAAACAGTGTTGCAATTTTATGTGGCTTCTTCCTCTATGGCTTTTGCACTGCATTGTGGGAAATTAGAGTAACTTACACTCAAGTCAAGCGTTGACTGAAATGCGTTACTGACTTATTTAAGTTCACTTTGTTGACAGCTTCAAGTTTAAACACACTAGCTTACATTTCGCCTAGGTTGGATAGGCACTGATAAACGCTACACAGGTATGTAAGCCTGTTATATGCTGGGCATTCCGGATTTTTTAAGGACTGGTGCATTGCTGTGTGTAACTGAATGATATGTACAAACAGCTAACGGGGTTTTTAAGGGCGTTTCTTGCTAAAATGTTTATTTCATGTCTCCTGGCCCAGCAGTCGCTGCTCAGAGTGCAACGCAAACCTGCTGCCAGTCAGAGACCTTTATTTAGCATTCGGCACTAACTTCTCAGTCAGGTCCTCGATTCGCCTTCTTTTCTTCTCCCTGGATGAAGAAAGTACAACAAGCTCTAAGCATGCCGAATAAAACCAGAGGCGACAGTTTATCCACCATAAAATTATATTTTTCGTCCATTGATACTTACGGCTCCTCGGCATCCGCCATACTTTCACGGTCCCATGTCCTCGATTGTGACTGCTGTGTTTGCGAGCGTCAAAGCTGCGCACCAAAGCGCCAAGTACCGGGCAAAAGAAAATAAATATACTTATTTATTAAATATATTTTCTCTTCTTAAAAAATAATTTCAGCGTAGGCTATATTTATGCTGGGGTAGAATATGCTCTCTACATGACAAATGACAAAATGACAGAAAAAGTGTATTGAGCCTCACATGTTTGTTTGTTTGTTTTTTATAAGTAATAATAACCGTCTTTATGTAAATAATTATCTTCTAAATTTATCCCATTTAACAGAAAATAAACAAATTAATAGATGTAGAGCTATTAATAGCTAAACAACATATTCAATAAAATATTTATGCACATTTTCTGAAAGTCATCTTTTCTTTTTCTTTTCTTTTTTTTTAAATAAACTTTTTTTAAGCGTGTTCACGTTTTTCCTATCTACGGACACACGTGTGTACATCTCTGTTTCGTATCTGCTAAAATCTTCGATAAAAGTGGTGCTGCTGCGCATCGTGTAACGCAAGTCTGATACTCCAAACACATCTTCGAGAAACTGACTCTCGCGAGAACTTGGGCGATCTTGGCCTTTCAGTTTGACTCCCCTCCTCTAAAGCGGTGATCAGCTGACCTGTCAAAATATTACGCAGCGCGTGTGGGTATGTTTGTGTTTGTGTGTGTCTTAAATACACGTTGAAGACATGGCAACCAAAATGGAGTTCGCGCCCCTCAGACCGTGGGATGATTTCTTCCCCGGGACGGACCGTTTTGCCAAACCTGACTTTGGAGATTTAACAAAATGGAACAACAGAGTCATCAGTAATTTACTGTACTACCAGACGAATTATTTCGCCGCAGCTCTGGTGGTTTTCCTCATTGTAGGGTAAGTTCCGGCATCATGCTAACGTTAACTAACGCAGGCATGCTAACGTTAGCCTGCATCCGCACCCATCATGAGCACGCAGGCTATTTCTGTCACATCCAGCTTTGTTGGGCTGTGAGGCCCTGCAACTCTTTTGTAGACTCTACCTGATAGTCGTTTGCCTTGCCTGGCTAACATTGTCTTTATAGTTAAATATTTTCATGTTCAGTTAGAGCAGTTTTTTTTTAAAATGACGCTTTAGCTAGCTTTACATGTGAGGAAGTGCTTCCAGTACTGTTAACCGAAACAAATCCACCTTGTTGTCAAATGTGTTTTATTAATCGTGATGTTGAGCGTTAATGACAATCAGTGATGCAGAAAGCTACTGCGGTCGCATTTTACTGCTGTCAGCTGGTGTTTCATGTTTTTGCATACGTGTAACGTTCCTCAATACTTGTTTGTAGTGTTTACTTTGAATAGAAGATGATGTAGTGGAAATCATGAGTACAGGCCTTTACTGCAAGCATCTGCCCTCTAATGGTTTAAAGCAACCTGCCAGGATGTTAGCTATTGTTGTTACCGCCAGCAGGTGGTGCTATTTCGTGAAAATATCATGTAGGCTTCACTGTCTGATTTTCACGTCCAATATTCAGGTTCCTGAACCCATTTGGCATGTTCCTTGGAGGGACTGTGGTGGCTCTGGTCTTCATGGGTTCAGTGTGGGCAGGAGAGAACAAGGCTTTTGTCAAGAACTTCAAAAGGAAAAACCCCACGCTGTTTGTCATCGCTGTCATGGTCACGAGTTACTTTCTGCTGTCTCTGTGTGGCGGTGTCTTGGTGTTCATCTTTGGGATCACCTTCCCTTTGCTGTGTAAGTCTCAGTGTCTTTAACAGGATTTTCTATTTATCCAAAACATGGATGAAAATATGATAGTCAGGATGTGTGAAAAAGCACTCCCTACAGGACGCATACTACACTACTGAACTACTAAAGTGTGACATATATCACTTTTGCAATATGTAGACATTTCACACCATTAAATAAAAAACAGAATTGTTTGTGGCTTCTGCACAGACATTTCTGCTAACAGTCCCACAATGCAGTGTGTCACTTTTTATGAACGTGAGAACCAACATTGTTTGAGTCCACACCTCTAAGTAATGACGCAATATGATGATGAGTCATACAGTGGCCCAAAATTTAATGCCTGCTGTAGAATAAATTATTAAGTATCTTATTATAAAGGGAGCAGGGAATGAGTGTACAAGGGAGTGTGTTTTTCTGTTTCTTAAACAGATAAGGGCTGTGAGAAATTTTCAATTTAGCAGCACATTAGATAAAATTTATTTGGAATAATTTATAGGAATTCTGAAATATGAAAATCCAGAATTACTGTAAATTTGCACTTATTCTTTGCAAAGTTGCAGGGCTTTCAGCCTCATCATGTTACCTTTACAAAAGGACAGAGTTTGCTTAGTTGTCATACAGACGGTTTACTCGATGCCATGACAATATGTAATTTCAGTCACATGAATACATTGAACTTTTTGAAGTTTATATTATTTATTTATTTTCAAACTGCTGTTTCCAAAACAATCAATGATCTAATCTATAGGTGTTTTACCTGTGAATGGAAGACAACACATCAAAGAACATAGAAAAATTGAGCTGTTAGTTATTTTTGATGACCAGCCTTTCAGACTCCCACTCAAAATTTAAGGGATTGGCCCTTTAAATTTTTGATTTACCTCTGAGGAATCTCTCTCTCTCACACACACACACTCACACACACATTGCTTTATGAATCTGGTTTTGGTGCAAAATGCAAAGGATCTACTAACTTTGAGTCATCAAATTAGTTACCTGGTCAGCATTCTCTATTTTATTTGCATTTGTCTTCACAATACCTCACTTTAACAGATTTAACTAACTTTCTGTTATTTCTAGTATCTACTTGAACTTTAAGTGTCTTTATAGATTTAATGCTTGTCAAACTCTACTTCGAAATGAAGTTTCCCTACAGGATATTGCAAACACTTGTTGGCTAATGTTACTTGAATACAACTGTTAAGGGGATGGTGAGTCATGCAGGGATTCATAACTGAGGTTTTTATGTTGATGAACAAGTTCTTCCAAATACTCTGTCATTCTGACTCACTGTAGATAGAACAGGGTGAACAGTATTACTGACATACGTTCACTCATGATACCGTAAAGTCAGTATTACGGTGGCGAGTCATGCTGTAGTTTAGAGGTATAGTTTTGACTTGCCACAGCTCTCTAAATTCTGTATATGTGGACTCAGACTGCCAGCAGCGTGATTTAGAGAATTGATGGGTCTGATTGTTAGAGCAAATGTAACAGCTGTAACATCATGGCAGATAGATGAGACCGTTTGATCACTTCCCAGGAGGCTTGCCCACTGCTGCCCGTGTTGACGGGTTGCTATGGGATGCTGATTTGGACAGAACCACATTTACTGGCTGATGTCATGCGTCCAGTATGTGCCTGACAGGAGAATAAAAGATGATCCTCACAACAGTCAGTGCTCCAACAGTATCATGTTTTGTTTTCTTGTATTCTGAGTTGTATCCCTGAGAAAATCATGTAAAGTTATTTCTTCATTTAAAAAAAAGTTTGATAACTTGCTGTCGTTTTTCTGTAGTAATTCTGATCCACGCCTCTCTGCGACTGCGTAACATGAAGAACAGACTGGAGAACAGAATCGAGGGTGTTGGGCTGAAGAAGACCCCCATGGGCGTCATCATGGACCTCCTGGATCAGCAGGAGGAGAACATTAACAAGATTCAGGATTTCATTGAAAGCAAACTGAATAAGGAATAAGGTTTTTGCCAAAAGTGTGCCAAGGAAAATGAGTGTCATATAGTATGGAATAGAATTTCCATTGCATCGTCCCATCCGTGAGGTTTTATCTCCTCTGTATGAGTAAAGTTACTGATGTTTGCTTTCCCGTATTTATCCATTTTGTTTTACTCTTTTGTTTTTTCTTGTATTTTTGTGTTAATTTAGCCTAACTAGTGTGTGCAGATAAATAATAAAATTCTAATTAGATTTGCACAGTCACAGTGTGGGTTAGATGTTAAAGGCATAGGCCTCTAAAGGTAACCAAAGGTTTGGACATTCCTATGTCAAAAATATTCCAAAAACAAATCATTTCCTTGTCAATAGACTTTGTTGCACAAGACAACTGATTATTTCAGCAAAATGAAGCAAAATGTCTGGTCAGAATATCTAATGCAGCTATTAGATGCCCTCCTCTCAGTTTGCTACCTCAAAACAAGCCTGTTTAATTTTCTTCTCACACAATCAAGACACTCCCACCAACACCCGATGAACTCACCTGCTTATTAAACAGCAATAAATCCCTTCTCGTCATATCAGGAGTTTCATTGATTCTAATCCACTTCTTGTAGAGACATAGAAATATGGCCTGATGAATAACACTTGATTTGAACTTTGCTGTTCTCAAAAGGTTTGTGCATACGATTCCCGACCATACAGGCTGAGTGTATCGCTCCTGATCACAGCTATGCAATGGTGAAAAATGAATGGCAAGTGCAGCTTTATTGTTTGAATATTGTGTCATGATAAATATGTACATGTTTGCTGATGTTCCTGATGTGTCCTTATTTTCATAATATAGCATGCAGAAATGTATAAAATGGCTGCAGGATACAAAGAGTATACTTTGGGCAATGAGACAAATTTTTGACTAAATTAACTTATTATCATTGTTACCTCCTTATTAGTAAATACTGGAAGAGAGGCATCCTGTACTTTTTTACCATTCACAGTTGGAATTAAATCCCATTTTCTGTGTTAAAAACATCTAAATTTAACCTGTTACCTGTAATGTTAAGTGTTCATCTTATACCACTTATATACCCCTGATTGCAGCGGCATTTGTTGTTGTGTCTCGTACATGCACATTGGCTGTAGTCTGTGCATGCTACCTTCACAAATGGCATTTAAGAAATTCTTTGTTACATGGATGCAACATTATATATTATCTGTGTTTTTATGTGAATTTTTCATTCTTGAAGAGGGGTGAGAAATCACAGAACTTGAAGTAAAACATGGTTGTCCTCTATAAAAAAAAATAAAAGTGACCTGGTTGGTATTGCAGTCTTTTTCTTTAGCATCAGTGCATTTGGTTCTTGGCATTTTAGGTTAAATTTTTCTGTGGAAAAAAAATTGTGAAGTTATTGATTCATGCTAAAATATGGAAAACTAAGAATCAGAAAATTGTTTTTAAAATAAACAAATGTGAGAAACTGACTGAGGTAAAGAAAGAATCCTTGTGCAGTTAGTGGAAGATTTTTATCACATAATACAAGTATGTGAAACAGGTTTGCTCAAAGATGAATCATTTCACATTTAATCAAGCAAACCTACTCTGGAAATCTATTTTTAACTCAAAAAAAATTTTTTTTTGGATATATTTATTAAGTGTACAGAAGTCCTCTGTAAATAAACAATATTTTCTCCATGCACATAATGAAACAGATAACGCATTTTTATATTAATATAGGCTGTTTTGGTGACTGAAACCTTTCTAAATTCATGAAGACAACAGCAGCAATTCTGAGACAAGAGTGTCAGTAATAACAAGGAGCCATGTTTGTGTGTAATGAAAGTATAGTTCTCACTTATATCAGTTTCAGAGTGACAAATAGCAAAGGTGACGAATAATCATGAGGTGGAGAGAAGCTGAGGTTTCGGCCTCAGAAGAGACTTGTTTCACTTGATTCCAGGACTTTAGGGAGCGGCACCTGCAAGCAGCAACAAAGAAATAATTAAATATGACTTCATAGCCATACAAACACAGGGGTATATATTTTTTAACATTATAGATCACATTATAAGCTGTAAAGCATGTAAAATAATTTATAGAAAGCACAATATTTTCATTTACTGGTCAATTTTGTCATTTTGAACTTCCATATGTGTCTTTTTCCAGACTGATTTAAAAATAAAACCCAAAAATAGACATTTAGGTGTTGATTTTATATTCGACTTCTTGTCAGAGATGTTTTTTTTTTTTAATGGAGCGTAGCCAATCATGACGTCATTTAGATTTTCAAACATGAAATATTAATAACAAAATATAATTAATGTAAGTGAGCAACAGGAAGCTTTATGGTGATATCTGCTAATAAAAAGAAAAAAGAAAACCCTATTCACTGCTTTAACCTAAAAACTTATTAAAGGCTGCTTTCTCAAAACAAGTTTTCTCTAAACTTACTGCAAACTATTCAGTTTTATTACGAATTTGTATTGTCTGACTGTTTTTATCTTCAGGGGTTTGTTCATATTTCATTCATAGCAAGGGTTTGTAGTCTTACATGCCATTTTATTACTAAAAACAAGACAGGTGAATTTATTTTTATTAACTCTTCACAGTGTTTTCTAAATTGTTCAGTGATAAAAGATGATACACTCTAAATTCCCTCTGAAAACATGATTCATGATGCGTGATTCAATTTTGCCAACAAAATGAATCAAGAATTTTAAATGTGGCTTTATACAAAGTGCAGATTTCTGTCATGGAAATTTATGCCATTTAGCACATAGGCCTATTTAATTAGATAATGCCTAATTTGCATTATGAAACATGACATTTCAGAAAACTTGTACCACAAAAAACAATTGTTAATGCAAGTAATTGACTGTGAAAGTGTTGTTGTTAAATCAGTTAGTTAAAACTTTTACCCTGCTCCCCTGTATTGCCTTCTATATTCATGTAGAAAAATGCTCGTCTGGTACTGCCAACCCTCCTTATCTATTGCAACTAACTTGTCAAATGTAGTGAGTACTTCTAAACCTGAACACAGGATCCCACTCATATGATCCCACAGTAATACTTCCTGCATACTCACAGATTTGAGGTAAGCCACGTTGCTCCGTTTGATCTCACTGAGGAGCTGATCGCGGGGCGTGAGCTCGACCTTCGGCGGTACTCGTCTGCGAGGGATGGGCTTCAAAGTCTTAATCACATCAGTCAGATTTGGTCGTTCGTCTGTCGCCTCTCCACTGCCCATATGCTTCACTTTGGGAGTCTTCTTCAGTTGGAAACCTGCCCTCGCTGGTCTGCTGTCTTCCCTCGGGTCCAGCTCCAGAAAAGGGTCACGCTTCTTTGGAGTCCTCTTCAGCTGGACGTCCCGTAATGGGTTTGCTGGTTCAGCACTGGGTTGTGTGGGAGCGCTGTTTTGTTTTAACTGCTTTTGAGGTTCTTTTTGTTTTGCCTGCTGGTGTGTTTGAGGCACTGTGCTCAGGTCTGATGAGGGTGGGATGAGCCCATGCTCCTGAAGAACTTCTAGAGGCGGTATGTATCCGAGCATCTCAAGTAAACCAGGAGGCAGGTTTAGACTGTTCTCATACATTTGCATCAACTCCCTCTGCTCCTTCTGTTGCTGCTGCCTTTGCTCCTCCTTCCTCACCTGCCTCTGACGGTCAAGATTCCTGGTTAAAATGTTGGTCACCACCATCCTGGGCCCTGGCAGCTCGAAGTGGTAGCCCATCTTCAGAAGAGTGTTGTTGGCCTTGAGCAGGCGTGAGATCTCCATCTCGGCGTGGTGACCCAGCATGTGCCTCTGGTTGTGAAAGCGCAGCTCGGTGAGAGTCTCATTGAACTGGAGGCAGTGGATGATGGCGACGATGCCCTTCCCGGTGATGAAGTTGGATTCGATATTCAAAGTTGTGATACTGCGATTCTCTCGTAACATGTTGGCCAGGCTGAAAGCTATGTTCTCATCAACACCCGTGTTGGCTATGCTGAAGGTTTTCACATGCTTGTTCTTCTTCAGTGCGTTGACGTAGTCTAACAGCATCTCTTTGGGAATGTTTTCTATGTTGTTAAGGTTTACCTCAGTGACAGAGGGGTTATTTTTGAGGATTTTGTCAAGGGTTGAATCCAAGTTTGTATCATTTCCTGAAGGTCTTGATGTCATTTTTATATTGTTGAGTGCCAGCTTTGGAATATTCAGTTTATTAATTTTTCTCTCCTCTTTCTGCGGCAGCTTATTGATGGTTTTATTTATCTCAGGCTCCTCTGGAGCCTCTGTGGGAAGCAAAGAGTCTCTAGTTTTAATTTCCTCATTCTCTTTAACTGGCAATGTGCCATGTTCTGGTGCTGAGCTCTCACTCGTCTCCTTTGTATCTGAAAAAGGCCGATTGTCATCTGAATTTTTTTCTGGTTCTTTTTCTTCATTGTTGTCGGGAGGCTCTATATGTTTGTCTATACTCTCACATTTGCCTGTGTTCACAGGTGGCCTCACTTCTTTCTCATCTTTCTTATCCACTTCTTTGTCGGTCTCATCCTTCTCGTCAACCTCTTCAATGATTTCCTCAATGATTTCTTCTATAATTTCCCCTCCATCTGTACCATCTACAGCTTCCTCTTCAACTATTTCCTCTATCACTTCATACACTTCATAGTCCCCATCTTCTTTGTTTTCTTCTTTTTCTTTCTTTTCGGCTTCCTCCCTCAAAGTTTTCTAATCAAAACACCAAATCAGACCAAGGTTATTTCATAATTCCAAACGCTGTCTTATCAATTATGGTTTCTAGGAAGATGTGGATATTCTAATTTGATCTGTACGTTAACTTTTGAGTTTGAGCACTTACCTCACTGGGCAGCAGAGTAGCAGGCACTCTCTCCTCCTCAAGCATACGTTTGGACTCTTTCTCCCAGTAGAGGTAATCAACCAGAGATCTGTGGTCGAACGTCCCGGTTGGAGGTTTCTCAGTCTGGTCTTTCTGTCGCTGTCCAACCGGTACATTCTCATCTGGGGCAATAATAACATCCATCTCACTCTGGAGCTCCTTAAGCTCCTCAGGTGAAAGCATAGCAAGGATTTCATCCTCATCAATGTCTTCATCATTGAGATCCTCGAGGTCTCTATCGTTTGACATGTTTGACCCACTTAGCTTATTGCTTCTGCTGATATCAAACAAAAAGGTAACTTCTGCTGAATGACTCAGGACTGAGCCTTCTGCCTCTGCCTCTGACTTCAGCTACAAACCGTTTGCTCATGCCTCATGTGGAGTCTAAAATTAAACCCTGTGAACTGCATGGAAGATATTTAAGGTACAAGCAGCAGAAAGACATGCTAACATTCTTCTTTCAGCACTTGCTCCCAGCTGGCTCGGCTATCAGGATCTTTTGGGATGACAGTTGCTTCAGGCAAAGGAAAGGGTAGGATTGACAGCAGCAGGTGGGCCATTTTCACTGGTTGGAGTTTTAAAGGGGAGGATAAAGTCTCAACTGAACACAGAGCTAGTCTCAGTCTCCCAAAGCTTTACAGAACATAGTCTCTAAAGTGCTGTACAACAACTAAAGTGTGAGATTGACCCAGATGAGGTTAACAGCTACTGCTGCAAACTGGTCAGCAGAATTGATGTTGGTATTGTTTGTTTCTGTCAGCCATAGATACTGTATGTTGAAATTTTATTTCTTTGCAATTTAGTTTAAATTTTTTTGTTTTGACAAGGCTGTGGTAAGTCTGGTTAGATAAGGACCAAACCACACGGCTAAGGTCATGAAAAGATCACATTTTGTAGCCTATTAAAATACCTGGTGTGTCGCTGCAAAGATGTCTAGACGTCTTAAAACCAAAATAAACTTTTCTCCTCCTGATGAGAAGGTCATATACATGCAATATGAATTACGTGATATTGATACATATTGTAAAAATGTTAATATAACTCACATGGGCGTGGTATCTAACATCTAATCTACGTCTCAGCAAGTAAGCAAAAACTACATATTTTCCATAATGTCAAACTATTCCTTCAAGTTTTGCTAATTTACCCAATAAGAGAACTTGAACCTGTTGTTTTCATCTTCTCAAAAAAAAAAAAAAATTGACAACAGCCATTTATGTGTCACACATGTATTTATTCACATCGTTGTTCCCAGTGGAAAATATTTTATGACAACATCTAACAACATATAACTACACACTGACTGTACAAATGTGTGAGGGACATGAATATGGTTGTTATGGCAGTGGTCTTTTGTTAATATAAAAAGAAGTTCTTGTCAAAAACAAATGATCTCCTTACCATGCATTTGAAAACACATTACGGCACCAACAGAGACAAATGGTTCTATAAACAATATGGACATGATACATTCTGATTTTCTGATTTAAGTTTAAGGAAAGTAAGAGATGGAAGTTCATCAAAGACACAGTCTAATGAATGATCAACTCGGGTCTTATCGTGTCACATTGCAAACATGTTCAAGCCTTGTTTTCAGCTTGGATGTTAGATTTAGGACTATCTTTTACCATACTTACTGAGATGAACATAGTGAAAATCAGTTTTGTTCTATAACCTACTGTTTTGTATAAGGCGGTGGCTAGTTCCTGTTAAAATACACTGAGTTTAGTAAAAACTGGTTGCCTCTTTTTTCTTCTTTAAAACACAAGAGGGTTTGAATCCTGTGTGGTTGTGCAACATCTTAAAGTTTCTTGACACATTCTCATCTGCCTGTACAATTCATCCAATCCAAGGCACATGGGAAAGTCATTCAAGAGTGTCATCACTGTGTTCAGAGGTTACTTTAACACGAGGACAGCGTACACATTAACTCTGCAAAAAAACATACCACACAAACATCTCCCAAGAAATGGTTGTGGCAGCAAAGAAAGTCTGTACAGCCTGTGTTTCAACTTCATCCCCTTGATGTGCTGCTGGCCATGGCTTTATTTGTGCCAAGAATTTGGTTTGGTCCTCTTCAGCGGATGCTCATGTAGCTTCCATCCAGGTGAAATCTGTACAAGCAACGATACAAGAACATATCAAATTTACTGTGGTTTAACGATAAGACAACAAGGAGGGACGTGACTGAACCTTGTGGAAAAACCGAGGAATGAAAATGGAAATGCAATCACCAGAAAGTCCACACTACTTTGTGAAGGTGTTCAACCTGATTTCAGCATCATGAGTCACACTCGCAGCACAGTTTCAGTCAGTCAAGATTCAATCACTTGGATCCAGACTGAAATATCAAGGATTCCTATGAAATCTGACCTGACATTCATTGTGACCTGATATTCCCTCTCGCGACACCCAGAGGTTAAAATTGTTGGTTTTTAGTGAAATGTCTTGAAAAATGGCTGATAACTTGCCAATATAGTTGGACATTTATGTTAGCCTCATGATGAATTGTTAGCCTATAGCAAAACCAATGTGATTCCTCTCATCTTCAGTTGTACTTTGGTTTAGTGCTAGTTGGCAAATATTAGCATGCTAAGATGCTAAGCTAATACAGCAGCCATGGTAAACAATATACTCTCTAGCTTGACATTGTCTTTGTAAGCACGTCAGCATTCTTACGCATTTAGCTCAAAACACTGCTCTGCATAAATACATTCTCACAGAGCTAGCATGCTAGCTAGCATGGCTGCAGACTCTGTCTTGTGAATCTCTTATCATGAGATAAACAACTGTCAGCTACATCCTTGTCTTGATGCTGGCCTTGATAATTACATTATGAGAGATTTTTTTTGAAAAACAAACAGAAAAGTGATTCTGTGCCTGACCAAAAAAATCCACAGACCACAGTATGGAAATGTAGAAAATTTAACTGAATAAACTTATAATCGCACCACACGGATGAGGATGGGATGTCAACATGGAGGTGACTGGCGACACGACACAAAGTAGCCCACCGTGTTCTCACCCTTAAGTGCTAGACTGCTTGTCTGACGGTTCATCTGTACTAGTGGCATCAGAACCAACCACCTCAACTGACTCAGATTTTTTGGGCATTGCATCAGACACTTTGCTTTCTGGAGAAGATCTGCACACATGAGCAATAATCATAAGTCAAGACAGAAAGTAGGAGAGGCAGGAAAAAAGAGAGCATGTCTTCAAGTACAAGATAAAACCTTGCAAATGCAGAGAAACACACAGCGATCGAAAGAAAAGGCTTAAATTGCAACAGATTTGTGTTAAAAGAAACAGGAGGCTTCAACATCTGTGTCCTACCTGCCACTGAGCATCGACAGAGGGGACATTAACAGGCTAATTATTGCATCCTTAAGCTAGAATAATGTAATTAAAGTGAAAGAACAACCCTGATTGTTTGTAACTGACTCATTTCCTCTTGCATCCTCAGCTCAGTGTTGAGGTTTAGCAAACTGCAGCTCTCACCTGGTGTGTGTTGGACTGCGGTTGTACGCAGGAGCTCCAGGGTGTGGGTAATGAGGTGTGTCCGGTGATTCGTACTCTGTCAGGCCCACTGCCAGCTGGTTACGCCAGTTTCCTGTGCTTTCCGCTGAGGACACTGCAAACAAGATGAAATCAAAAACACTCAGCTTTTGTTGAAGGGAACCTCGGGAGTAATTGTTGTTATTAGAAACACTCTGGAGTCCATCTTAACGTCACTGTTGCAAAACGACCACTTTACCCTTTACATGACTCGGCAGGATGTTGTTACAGCTCTGTTACTGCCACTTTACATAGAAACTCCACAAGTTTATGATGTAGATTTGCAAACTGTTTTTTTTAACCTATAAAAATATAACCATACCTTTTTATTTTTTGATTTTTTTTATTGTGTTATTTTTTTGCATTTTTGATTGTGCTGTACTTTTGGTCAACTGTTGGTTTTAAATACTTTGTTTGGATTGGATACTCTCTAATAGTATTAAAGAGATAGTATAGTATAGTAAGGCCAGTTTTTTCAAATGGTGAATCAAATTTACATTTAATCACAAAAGAACTTTCAACCCCTTTTCCTAAGCTGCTGTTTAATTTCCTTATTCATAAAAAATGATATCAAGAACAGATATTATGTATGTCCTTGAATTCTTAGAATCAGATTAAAATGTAAATGTCTTATTAATAGATACATCTTCCTATATTGATGTTACTTACACTTCTTTTTCCTTTCAGACAAAAGAAAGTGTAATAAGTTGTAATAAAAGTGAATGAAATATATTACAAGTTTATTTTTGTTCAAAGGACAGATATTCTTTAAATCCAGGTGTTATAAAAACCTTTACAGATTCTGGAAATACCTCCAGAACAGCTGTGAGAGTGGTTCAATGACTTCTGTTTCTTTAAAGATTGCAGAAAATTTATCTTTCAGAATACAAACTGCATTGCTCTGTGACTGAAATCACTGAATCAGTGACTTTGTGAATGTAACAGAAATACATTAGAGGTACAAACTGGGCCTTATTCTCTCTCTCTTATAATTCTATTCTTAGCAGCATGGATAAGCTCTGAACACAGCAAGCGAAACTCGCCACTGAAACCCACATAAATACATTAGACTGGGTTAGCAGCTCTTTGAGTCATGATGGAGGAATTCGGAGTGAAGGAGACTTAGATATAGAAAAAAACCCAGCATCCCTTAAAAGGTGCATATACCTAACATTGATATATACATATATATACATATAGCTACCCCTAATTTAGAAGAAGATAAAACAAGTTTTCTTAAATAACTTTTCCTTAAAAGCCTTTCCTTCCTTCACTAATAACCATCTTAAACTGCTCCGTCATCTCACCTGATGAAAAGGAGGTGGTTCTGCTAGAGTGGCTGAAGGCTGCTGGCATGGTCTGATAGCCCAGGCTTAGCTGAGAGCCGCTGTCAAAGTCATATCCAGTCATGATCCCTCTCCCTCCGTCCCTGTGGCCTTTGCTTCGGTGGTACCAGCCTTTCAGATGCTCTGCCACCAGGGCCTTCTGCATGTTTTTGGCCAGCAGCTCATTTCGGGGGCCCTCTCGGCTCCGTGGCGGCCTCACTGTTGCGTAGGGATTCTGGGAAAAACCATCTGTCCGATCGCTGCTATAATGCCTAAATCTGTCATGACCATGATACCCATTTATTTGGTAGGAAGGGTTGACGTTGTAGTGGCCTTCCACTTCATTCTCATACACGTAGGCACCGTTAGCATAAGGCTCCATGTCCGGGCAGGGGTAGCCGGCGACATAGTAGGCACTGGGTGCATAGTGTGCTGAGGTGTCACATGGATAACTACATCCAGAATGATGCTGGACCAAGTTGGGCATGCTCCCGGTGTTTCCATACACCTCCACCTTTCTGTGGAGACGATGCATGGTTGAGGTTCGGGAGTCCAGCGTACTGTAGTGTGAGTTGGCCGCCCCACAGTAGTCCAGACTGGACTGGCTGGTGTACGACGAGCAATCCTCTAACACCTCTGTACTGTTGCTGCGGTGAGCTGGCGACAAGATAAAGACGGGCTTCTCTGGATCTGTGTCTTTTCTCAGCCGGGGCTGCGACTCCAGACTTCCACTGCGATGCCTGAAACAATGAGGAGACCCCTCTGACCTGCAGAAGGGACAAGACTTTTAAACTCCCAAAACTACAAAATCAGGTGCATGATAGTTAAAATAAAAGTTAGGGATTTGCATGAGAGCAGGGGTTAAAGGTAAGAGAGTTCATGAAAGAAGCAGGGGTTTGGTTAAAGTTAAGTTATTGTTGGTGGGGAGCAGAGATCACACCTGAGCTGGCTGCTGCTGTAGGCATTGCGGGTCATAACCGGGGTGGGCGGCATGCTGCGTGGATCTCTAGGAGGTCTGGGAAGGGTTTTATAGGGACTACTGTGGGTGGAGGAGACCTCTCTTGGATTATGGTAGTAGTGGGAAGCCTCCTGACCTTCAAATGCTAGTCTATAAGGGTGCGGTTTTGGGAGAGGATCAAAAAAAAAGAAAAGAAAAAAAGGGGGATGAGTTCGAGGAAAGGAATGAGGCAACAAACATGACACGACAAATATCAGGTCTCTGCCAATACATTATATCATTGCTTCATTCCAAGAACAACTCAGCTTTTAATAAAACAAAATACGCACAAAACATTTCAGTAACAATTGGCGGTAGGAAGTTTGTTTTCCTACCTGCTGTGGTTGTTGTGGTGATTTTCCCTTGGGGTCCCTGGTCTATCCACATCGTATTCTGCCCCAAGCGATCGCATCGGACTGAGCTGAGGGGAACCTTGCACTGAGCGTGACCTCGGCCTCTGACTGACACCATCTGAGTCATCTGAATGCAAAGGAAACCCCACAAGTAGCAACATTGACACTTTCTCTGTAGAAATTTTTCAGTGCAGATCATTATAGTTTCATTGCACTAGAATTTGTGTTGTCTGACTCACCATCGTCCAACGGGAGACTAGACAGAGAGCTGCAATCTGACCGGATGAGCTCATCTGGAGAAAAAGAAAGTCACTCTATGTTACCTGAGAAAACAGCTAAATGATATGTGAGTAACTCTGATCTACCTACTTCATACCTGCGATGAGCACTGAGGCCCGCTGCGTGGGCTTCTTTCCCTTCTTGACTCTGTACTGGTTCATTTCATCTTCTATCTGCTGGAGTTTGTGCATGGCATCCAGACAGTTTCTCCTCCTCTTCTTCTTGACTGTTTTGCACAACTCTGGCTCGTTTGCAAGCTTCTTCGCCGCCTCCACAATCTTTTGCTGCAGGGCGAATCTGCTCTCCAGGTTTCTCAGGAAAGGATCCTGCACAAAACACAAGCAGCACATCCCCCAGAGAGAACAATGAGTGACAAGATTTCTGCTGCACGTAGTTTAATCTAACATAATGACAATGGTCCCCTGTAAATCTGATTAGAATTTAATGTCAACCCGATGTTGTTGATGGTATTTTTAAATAGGCCGCAGAACCATCATATCATGCAAATTAGAAGCTGAGAGTTACTGTGCACTGACTGTAAACAAGCAGGAGTAACTGGAGCATTTTTGGTGACTATTTTCAACTGTGGCTTTGGTGCACCAGCAATTTGCAGAACAATGCCTGTGGGATCAACTCAAAATAAACTACACCCACGTTCATTGTGCCGCCCAGTACAACAATGTGGTAGTTTGACTGTAATATAATATATCAGTCTTTGGCCACACTGTCATTGCGTCTTAGTAAGATCAATTTTCTGTTCGCTGTTATCTTTTTGTGGGAATTGTTCACAGTAAACAAAAATATGATGAAACCAAACTATAAAATATCAAATACCTGAACATGCAAAACTACTGCGGCATTTCATTAAAGCGTTTCAGCTACATACAGACCTCATTGTAGGGGAAAAGGTCGTCTAGCTTGAAAGCAGTGCCGACCCGCCGTCTGACCTGTGGCGGTCTTTCGCCTGAGGAGAGGGGATACTCCTTTGGCAGCTTGCCAGTGAGCTCCTGAAAGCACAAAACAGCGAGGCCTCTAAACACTGAATGAACTGAACGCAACAGCGGGAACCATCAATCCACCCACCGCCACATGACAGTACAGTTTAATAATGCAGCTGAGTGAATGTGGCTGTAAAGAAAAGACTTGTGTGTACTCTGCAAAAATATATAGTACCACTACAGTAGAAGTGTAGTACATGATGATTTCTCACCGCCTCTCTCAGGCAAATCTTCTTTAGTTCTTTTGTTTTCTTGGCCAAAATATCTTGGATCTCCTGCTCTTTTTTCCTTAGCTCAGACAGTTTCTCTTTCTTCTGCTCTTCACTCATTTCAGAGTCTGCAGAACCTGTGAAAACAATGTTCTGATTATTCTGGCCAACATGGTGTACAACATCCTAAATCTAAAATTTACATCCGTGTCATGATACTGTATTAATCTTCAATATGTTGCCTTAACTTCTGAATTCTGAAACAGCTCAGTATTTAACCTTTACAGAACAATATGATCTGAAATGATGACTTTTTGCATAGAAACATGAACTTACTTTATGAATTGCAATAATCACAACCAACCTGTAGACACCAGGCTCCCATTGCTAGCTGTAATTAAGTTATTCTTCAAGCCAGCGTCTCCCAGTCTGTTTATTTTGGCTCCTGTGTGCTCTGTGAGGTCCATGGCAATTTCCTCCAAACTTCTTGCTGTTCCTAATTTAGCCTTAAAGAATTAAGAAGAAAGTGCACAACAAAGATCAGAGGACAGAGATCTAAGCATTTTAGAGAAATCGTAGCAGTGACTAATAACTGAAACTCACTTTGCTTTGCTTTCTGTCCAAGTAGAACTGGTGCTGGCTGATCGCCATGACCCAAATGGTTTTGATCAAAGAATGGCTGGCATACCACGTGTGGATGAGTAGGCCTGTCTGCCCGAAGGTGCGCTTGGTTACTGCTCTCCTGTTGAAAGAAACACAACAGAACAGAAATTAGAGTTTTAATCGCAATCGATTTAAGTCCATATTTTTTTACGAATTAAATCCTTCCTGGCTTTGCTGTCAACACACTCTACTCCTGCTTCTCTCAGTCATTTTGTTGCAAGAAACATACCAGAACAAGAACCAGATTTTTAATCACAATTCAAGTAAGGGTAAAAGTAATGATCTCTTTAAATGAATGCTGAAAGGAGAGGCTAAGATAAAATTGAAATGGACCAAACGTTTAACTTTAACAAACAGCTGGTTTAAAAATAACAAAGAAGAATCTTTCCAGCTGCTCACCTGTGTGGATCATTAACTTCTACGGCGAATTTTTTCTCCCGAAAGTACAAGTTTTCCAGCTGTTTCCACTGGTAAAGCTGATGGGGAAGATGGAAGTTATATGATTAGAACTGTAACCCATTATCTAAAGTGTAGAGCAAACATCAGCAGCAGCAAGGCCAAGAATAATGGCTTTAAATTTGTAAATCTGTGCCTTCAGTTCTAGTAAATATTCATGACTGACATCACATACTACTTTTTGAAAAAAATGGTCGGCAGCTGTTTAGAATAGCCCGTTTCAAGCAGCCAGACTGTGACATAAACTGTCATTAGACTCGAGGCCGCCTGGTATGCCAAGTCTGCAATAATAACGCAGGTGTTGGAAGCGATGAACGCCACAAAGGAACATAACATGAAGACTCATCGCTGTATACGACAGTTTCCATGGCTCATCACGTCTACGCTCATATCACCCAGGTGCTCAGTGACAACAGCCAGATATGAACAATCAATTAGGGGCCTGTGACTCAGTATGTGTCTGGACAAGATCTGAATGAGACACAAGCTTAAACAGACTGCACACAGAAAATCATATTGCATGTATTTTTTATCACAATGCGGCTACAGGGTTAATATTAGTTACACATTTGGAGAGACAAACATCCACCCCGTTTTACAAGTAAAAATACAATTTCAAAAACAGATTGATAATTTTAAAGCAGAACACAAATTAAAATGTCATTAAAAAGAACAAAACTTAAGTCTACTTGCAGCACAGCTTTAGAAAAAGAAGCGTAGTATCCCGTCTCACCAGAATAAAAGATGGTCACAAGTCCAGTTTCTCAGTAATAAAATCCTCCCTGGTTTTGCTGTCAACACAAACACACACTCTGTTCCTTCTTCTGTCAACTCCTGACTTGTCTTCTCAGGTATTCTCATAACATGCATGAAAACGCCCAAATCCAGCCTCTTTTCCCTTTGACATCATCAGCTCACGCCCTCTTTTCATCTCTGCACACAGTCGGGCTCATTGCACAATTTTGGAACTCAGCAGACAAAAAGATGGATTGCACCATGTCAAGCAATTCCCCGACTCAAGCAGGAAGAAAGTGGCAGTAAATTAATGTGAATTGTTTTGAACCTTCCACCTGTTCTATAACAGCACTGCAGTGCAACTCTGCACCCAGCTGCACAGGCTCCAAACTCAATTCCCAGACTGAACAACATAGCTGGTAGATCACTCATATGGGTGTTTCTCCTATCAACTAACATGCTAAAACAACACCAATGGAACAAGAAAAGCCAGTTCAAACTGTACATTATGTGTGAGTCTCAAGGACTTCCATGCAAAACTCACAAGCCTTATTAAGGGCAAGCTGCCAGAGCTCTCGAGACTGAGATTTTACGCCAATTTTTCAAGTCTGGCCTCGTCTGCTGCAGCTGAAACCCAGCCTTTGTTGGAGTTAAATAGATGATGCATGAATTAAAGCTGGTGAATCACCACACTATGTGCAACAGCAGCAATTCTCGCACATGCCCTGAGCTATCATGCACACAGTCAGATTAGTGAAGCAGAGGAATAGCAGGAGCCATTTTACAGACAGATCTGCAGAGAAATGTTTACCTTTCGAGGTTTTAGTTTATCCTGCAGGTCATACTGGCCGATGCCCTTATAGCTGATTCCAAGCCACCACGGGATCCCTTGCTTATCCTGTGAGGATGAGCACAAGTGCACAGCTTGATGCTTGACTCAGTTTCAGGCTCAGTTTCAGATTTTTTGTCAATCACAGCAGAGGACCTACCTTGACTTCATAATAATGCACGCCGTATGTGGGCAACGATTCCACCAACGTCAAATACCTGCAACAAAAACAACTTTTATTAAAACCACCAGTAACTTTTTCATCATGTGCATGTGGTTTACCTTGGGAATGTGAAAAGACAGAACTGAGAATTTGATCTGGGCTGCAGGAGGAGCTATTGATTTCAATCAGATGATGAGAAAAGGAGTGCCAACGAGAGACAGAGAGACAGAGGGAGGGCTACTGGAGGTGAGAGGAAGATTAATGAACTTAAAGTCTGATTACTGGGAACCAATTACAGCAAATACACATTACTTACTGCACAATGGCCTGTCCTCTGGAGACTCCTTTCAGCTGTTTATAATATTCAATTACTCGATCCTCACTGTAATGTCACATGAAGACACCTTTTCACTCTTTAAATATGCAGTACGTTCTTTCAGACTGAGTCTTAAATAGCTGTCTGTAGACCCATAACTGATCATATGTAAAGAAAGATTAACAGACATTGGTTAAATAAATACATAATAACGTTAGTTAAATAATTAAAATGGTTTAAAAATAAAAAGACTTCCCTTTTAATCCCCAATCAGCCGATTTAAAACATGCAAACACGCTGCAACATGTAAAAATACAATCAAAACAACAAATGTTTTTAAGGTGATGTGTGCAGGCCTGCATGGTCGTAGATAAGATTTCAAAGGAACATTTCCTGTGATCTTACCAGTAAGCAAGTGATGGATGTTCCTTGAGCACTTTGGTAGGGAGAGTTGGTAACTTCTTCAAGTCAGCTCTTGTGTTATCATCGCTGAAACAGAAAAGAAAAATAGCTGTGATCTCAACACATCATATGGAATTTACTGAGCTACGATCTTCAAGTGTTTCACCTCTAAATCTAGGACTTTATAACTATTAATCATCACATCGTGAGAAATTTTAGATGTTAAGTTCCTCTAATATACCCATCGAACCCCAAAAAAGTGGTAAAATGAAATAAAATATAAATTAAATTACTTTAAGGGAAAATGTAAATTTCATGTGGCTGTCCAATAAAGTCCTCAGTGCATGCTAATGACTAAGAAAGCTGAGTTCTCTTGCTCGCGGTGCCGTGCCAGCAGTGCCTACATGTACCACGATGTATATAGAGCTTCTGACGCCCACAGCCACCGAGCAAAGCCAGAGCTAAGAGAACAAATTTTCTTTGAGTGGCAGCATGTCCCCTGGCTTCCCAGAGTGCTTTGTTACAGTCTTCACAGTTACTATAATGAAATTACTTATTCACATAAAATTATGTCTTTCTCTCCTGAGCAATCTCACTTCATCTACTGGCTTAAAGGGATAGCTCAACCGAAAATGAGAATTTTGCCACTATTTACTCACCCCCGATGGAAGGTCAAATTTATTTATTTTTGTCCACAAAACAGTGCTGGACTTTCACAGGAGAACAAGGTGTTGAAGTAATCTCCCATATGATTAAAGGGCAAGGTGACCAGTTTTAAAACGTAAAAATGAAGTTTGGTCAATATTCACTTTAGCTGTTTGGAAGGTAAGTGCAATGCTTTTTTCCTGTAAAACTCCAGCAGTGTTTTGTGAATTAAAAAACTTCTGACCTTCCATTGGCATAAGAGTGAGTAAATAAAGATTGAATTTTCATTTTTGGGTGAACTATCCCTTTAAACCAGGAGGCCGCCTGCACTGAAACATACAGTATTCCCTTTGAACACTTATGTATAATATCAAAGGGCAGTTCTGTCTAACACAGATAATAGCTGCTCTCTGCGTCGTAAATGTGCCTGTTGTGAAATATGTGGCTTCTTTCAGCACTCTGTTATTCATTTGTTGCCTGGCACAAGTTTCTCAGCAGTCGGTGGTAAGCCTCACATAACACTGCTATTGATTTTTGTTGTCTGCACTCCGGAGAAACAAGTGAACTATTGAATGTCCTCACTAAAAGCTCACTATTAACTCATCCCGCTGCTGTTAAACACTTCTTACCCAGCTGATAATATGCACTTACCTTGTGTAGTCTCCCTTTGCCTCCTAGTGATAAAAAATATAGATATTATCAGCTTAAATGCTATATAAGAAAAATTAAGATGCAGCAGTTAAAGTATGTATTTGAGACTATTAAAAGCACTTGCCTGCAGAGCATTTGCAGCTAATTTGAAAATGTTCTCGCTTTCCACTTCTATAATCTCCTGTAAGACATAAAAGATCAACAGGAAAAGCAATAAAGAAAATGCAGAAATATGTGGTTCATGTGGAAAAGCTGTCTAGATCCAAACATAGAATCTTCTCTGTGTTGCCCTACAATAACCTCTGTTTATTCTCAAAATGAACCCCTGTTTTTTTTCTACTTTCGCAGACTGTCGACTTTACATTCCAGCGGCAGAGTGAGAAAACTGTGCCCTGCAGCCACTGTCTGCCGAGCTGAGGTGCTAGAAGGGTCCAGAGACAGTGAATCATCTGCTGGGAGAAGGAGCGGCTGGCAGGATCATTTTTTCAGAAAAACAAGCAAAAAACACACTTACATTATAGACAGCAGACTTTGCATTCAGGAAGAATAACTCCACTGTTATGATGTCCTTAAGCTGAGTTATGTTTTCTACATAAAACCTGGGAATAAAAGCAGATGCAAACACAATAATTTTAGGGTTAATCTGAGATACTTCTTACTTTTATTTGCAATTTGTCAACACTTAAGAGCCTCTAAATGACTATGAAGACACCAGACAGAGACATTAATTTATGTTCAAGACAATTATGATTGGCATGTTTTGTCACTGATTCAGGCTGGACATTTTGTTGACATTTGGATACTCCAAAAACTAGTGCTCCCTGCTGGAGAGCTTAGGAATTGCATGACCAAAATGAATTATTACCTGACCAGAAAGTTGAGGGCAATGGGACCTGACTTCTTCGAAAAGTCATGTTCGAGAACTCTGCGGTCCATCTGCAACCACTTACGCTGACCACTGCAAAAGCAAACACACTGAAGCATCAAGAAAGCTGCATTTTGTACATATGCACACACACACAAACACATGTATGGACATCTGTAAACATTCAGAAGAAAAACAAACTTGGCAGTTTACATACTTGTCATCAAAAAATGCCAGTCCAAAGAACTCCTTCTCTTTGAGGTTGAAATGGGAGGAAACTAAGTCGAGGAGTTCGTACGACAGCAGCTTTGGCTGTGAAAGACCATTAAAAATGAGTTAGAAACTTACTGTAATTATGAACATTATGCAAACGTTGTAAGTTAAATAGTTTAAGGAATTTGCATGATAAATCTGTCATGGATTCATGAGGAAATTATTTCTACTGTTGCTTCCGTCCCTCCTGAAGTAAGGCTGCAAGGTTAAGTAGAGAACAGACAGAACTGGAGTGAGGATTTAGTGTTGTGCTCAAGGACACTTCTACAGCATGGATACTCAGGGACTGAACCCAGGTCATGTTGCTGAAGGCTCTTCCTACTCACCAATAAACCCGCTGCCTGATAACGTATCTTGGGAAAAAGTGGCAGAGAAAATACATTTTCCGTCTAATGCTTTTTAAAAGATTTTTGTGATAAATTCCCACCAAAAAAAGCCGAATTAAACTTAACAATCATCTCTAACATATTATTTGTTTTTAACTTGCATGTAGCAGGAAACGAGACTGGAAAAAATCCGACATAATCTTTGAAACTGGCAAGCCTGTTGCTATTTACATGTCCAGCAGCACAGCAATGTTTGTTTTTATTTAGACTCGTGCTTTCGGGCCACCTGATGAATAGGGTTCAGTAATCTCTCTCCTTCCAGCTCTGTTTAAGTCGCCATTAACTATTTAGGGAAACGTGGCTCTGAAGTCATTGCTTCATTATGTTTACCGGCTGGTTGCTTACAGTGCAGGTAATATATATATTTTTTAATGTTATCTTATTTATCTGTTTATTTATTTATTCCTTGCTTCAACCAAAAGTAATGTAGGGAGAATGGTGGGAGTGAAACAAAAGAGTAAAACTGCAGCCAGAAAACAGAAAATAAGAGCTAAATGACACAAAAGAGTCAGTTGAACATTTTTTTGTGGTTAATCATCGTCAGAAGCATCTTTCACATTCTACATGAGGGTCATTTGTTTCACAGCTATAATAGAAGGTATTGATTTTAAGCTTCAAGTGAGGAGCTTTCATACCTGAACCAGCAGCTCCAGCTTCCTGTCGTCCAGCAGCTGCACTTGGCACAATCTGCCCTCAGTCATCTACAGGGAAAAGAAAAGTGGAGTTTCAAGGCTTGTGACACAGATTGTACGCTGTTCATCATCACAAGGTGCAAAGACATCACTGATGTTGTGTATGAACGCTTTTACAATATGGCAGTAAAGTACGCAAGAGGTCTGAAAGGTTTTGCAACGGAAAAAAAAAATCTGAAAATTCAAAAATAAAGACAGAAATAGGTTTAAGGCAAACAGTTATTATTTTAAAATAAGAAGCAAATTTCAATTAAGCCCTGATGGTAAATAGAGACTTAAAAAAAGTGCTGACATGGTTATTGACAATAAAACCTTTGTCTCAAGGATTTGTTGCCTAGGCAACCAAAGGAAGGATTTGAAGCTCATTTTGAAGCTTTATACATTGAGTTTGTTTCAGTCTCTCAGCAGGAGCATGAGTATTTCTATTTTATACTGCTTCATACTTTCACTCCACTGTATTTTTTAACAGCCACAGCTAACACAGTTACTACAGATTAAGATTTCACACATAAAGTATATGATCAGTCTATAAAACATGATCTAAAGACACTCATCAGTACATTAAGTTATTTAAATTGGTGTCCTATTCATATTACAACATAGTAATTAGTTTAGACATGAATGCAACTTTTGAAGTAATTAAATAATATAATATCTAGGGCAATTTTCTGTTTTATAAATACCCTAACTTTTGATACCATCTATTAAAGTTAAACAACAGTTTTATAAAATATATGTAAGCAGATATTTTTTAAATAACAGAGTAATTTATGCTATTCAATTGTTGGTTTTACTTAAGGAAAAGATCTGACTACTTCTTTCATCACTGCTAATGTCTTCAGTCAGTGAAATATTTATGCATCAAGTTCCAACAAACAGCTGTGTCTAGCAGTAAACCACACAGACTCACATCAGATTCTGGCCATACACTGCATCCGTTAAACCCAGTTCTCTGATATTTGTATGTGCACAATAAGAGAGAAATCACGTTTGTATGTGCAAGATCATTTTGACCACAGTGCCCTTACAACAACTCTTCTCATCACAGAGTCAGGCTGACCTACTAAGAGACACTGAAAGTGTGATAAATCAAATAGCCAGTAAAAATGACAGATTGAGGGCGACCACTTTTACAACAAAACCTGCTCACAAACAGAAAAGAAAAAAAAAACATCAGATAGATTCAACTGCCTCCTCATGTGACAGAATGAGGCTGATCACCACTTCCAACTCCTGTGTGAGTGAAGCGAGCAGCTGCCGTACCTGGTGAGTCTCTGCAGGGAGAGTGCAGGTGTGGATGCATCCCTGACTGGTTCTCATCCTCTAACACGACTCTGCTCTTGGATCCCAACCATGGAATTGTTAGCTCAGACTGAGCAGCAACAGATGATCAGGATTAAACAGCAGCTTGCTCCATGCAGGTTATTAACCGCGCAGCCAGGCCTTCGTGGTGTGCAGCAACAGCTTACACTTTGCAGCCAGTGTATGAGAAACAAACAGCTGACTGAAGGAGGGCAGACCGGGTCAGACTGCTGACTACACTGAGAGGTTTACTGCCTCTTAATAAGAACAACTGAGGTCAGACAAGCACCATGAGTAGTCAGCTAACTGTGATTAATCATGTCTGATTGTCTTTTATTAAGTTCTGACTGATATATCGGTTTGCAGATATTATCGGCTGATACTGGCCTATTACAGACATGTCAGTATTAGCATACATGTTCTCTGATATGTGCCGATATTAAGGCTATTTTTATAGGTTGGAAAAAAATGTTTGAACTAGCAATTTAGAATGCTGTAATTGCGTAGTTTGTCCAGCAGATGGTGTTTACAGTTCAGTGCACTGATGTTTGGAATAAAGTTTGTTAAAATGGGAGACGTCCTGCCTCCATTACATAAATTTGTCACAAGCACGTGACAACCACATCAAGCCAATATTACATATAAAAAATATCAGCAGATATATTTGATATGTCATTATCAGCATCAGCCTCCAAAATCGGTTGTGCCCTATCTTTTATACAGTTGATTTTACTGAGATTTTTCACTGTAGATGCTTGGTGGCTCTGTGGTTGGATGGGTTTGAATCTGGATATCAGGTTTCTTTTACTTCTTTCTCCTCTATATTTTACTTGAGGGATGTTATTTAATAACAGAGGAAGGAGAGATTCCCCCTAAAGTGACTGAAACAACTGAATGAGGGTTTCCTTCACACACACACACACACACACACACACACACACACACACACACACACACTCTCTACTATCTCACATTGTCCTAATAAATGATTAAAGAAACTGCTTCCTGAATGTTGGGTGCACACACCAAGGCGCTCCTTTAAATTACACCATCTGTATTGTTTTAACGAGCACTTTGTCAATTACAACGTCTGAATAATGTGTCTTTCCCATCGCCCATGCCATAAATTCTCCTTTGTGATCTAAATTAAAAGTGCACATTCAATAAATCCAATTAATTTAGAGTGTGGCTGCTCCTGGAAATCACCAGGAGTATTATTACATTGATCTGAGCTTGATTTAGTTATGCCTGCATCATGGTGGGGTCACACAATTTGGCTCTGCAATAAGCATGATATTACTGCAGGCTGGCATGTACAGCAGAGAGAACTGGCCACTAGATGGCGCAGGAATTATTATTTTACTAGGTAAAGAAGCAGAAGTTTATGTGGAGAAAATGGCTCCTTAAACAAGCATCCAGCACTGAGGAATTTTCATGAGCAGTTATTAGCTGCAGACGAGAGTCTTATTCAGCTGACATGACTGATGTAATTATGCAATGTAGATGAAGTGAGTGAGAGAAGGAGCCATGATTTTAAGGAATCGACACCATTAATCATCTGAGAGCTATAATCACAACAAGAGCTGCTATTTATATCTGAAATAGCAACCCAGCAAACCCTGACTAACCCAGCAGTTTCTCTGTCACAACACACAGAAGAGACTCTTTATCAAACACAACAGACTAACAGCAGAACTGTACTGTACCTTTTATGAGTGATTTAAAACTGGATACACCTACACAATAATTACCAAAGCACACAAACAAATGCAACTTGTGATTACTATGTGTTAAATTATACTCACAAAAACATGCTGGAAACCAAACTTGACATCTTTGACATCTTCGTCCAGAATCCTAAATATTCAGTTTATTCTCACATGAAACAAAGAAATGCAGCTGATCCTTCCATTAAAAAAGCCAAAACTTGCTCATTTTTAAAATTTTTGCTTTAAAAGCAACTTCGTACCCAATTGCTGATTGATACCCTATAGATAAATTGACTTACTTATCATTGCAGCTTCATTACCAAAAGCTGAATTTGTCAACTCATGATGTACTTGTGTATCACAGCGAGGCAGACTGGCTGCTTAGTCAACCAAACACAATCTATTCAACCTCTATAAAAGGCCGTCCTCGAACCCTGTGGGGTTAAGACAAGCACTGAACCTTCATGTAAAGGAGACACTGAGGAAAGAGATGAAAGAACCGTCAGTCTTTGTGTTTGTCTCTCCAGAGACTGGACAGGCATTGGTTGAGTCCTACGCCGCAGGGTGCGGGTTTGGCTCTCGTCTGAAGCCTGCGGTTGGCATATAGACAGCTTGTTATAGTGCTACAGTGAAACATCCCAGTGGAGATGTGGAGAAGGTACAGATGTGGCCTCCTTAACAAAGAAACAAAGACTAACCATGGTAATAATAATAAGACTCTTACGATGCAGAGATATAAATCCTTCTAATTAGGGCCCGACCGTTATATCGGTTTGCCAGTATTATTGGCTGATATTGGCCTATCAAAGATATATCTGTATTAGCTTATAAGTTCCCCGATATGCACCGATACTGAAACTGTTTTTTTAAGGCTGGCAAAAAGGCTTGGACTTGTGATTTTTAATGGAGTAATTATGTAGCTTGTCCGGCAGAGGGAGTTCTGTTTCTTAATAACTAATGAGTGAGGTGTCTACTGTTCAGATCACTGATATTTGGAATGAAGTTTTTTATAATTTAAGATATTCTGCCTCCATTACACATCCTTGTCACAAGTTTTTGATAACCATGTTAAACCAACAGGGCCTGGGAACAACTTCAGAACGCGTTGCATTATGGGATGTGTTGCCATGTTGGAAGCAACGGTAGTCAATTCCAGACAGCTTTCGATGTCAATCAGGTCTGACAGTGGTCATAATTATTAAGCTGGCAACTAAAGCGTACATGATCTGATTTATTAAAGTTTTATCTCATTTTAAAGTTCAAAGTCAGACCTTTTCAAAGACCCCAAACATGTTAATATGAAACCTTTTGATATAAAGCAGCACATTGCTGAATTATGTTCAAATGTAGCTGTTTTTCAAGGCCCCTTGGGTAACCCAGGTTAAACAAAACATCCAGTATTTTTTGCCAAGCCTGATTTCATGTACAAATGTTGTACATCAAACTAGAGCTCAGATTCTTTCATTTACAGCAACAGTTGGGTTTTTGTTCTGGCACAATCCTGCTTTTTATCATCACACATTTAGTGTGGTCAATCCATGCAGTGCATGTCCTTACGTCCAAACCTGAAAATGCCCCAAATTCTAAATCTCGCTGACATGATTTATGGGATGTATCTAAAATTCAGACCTTTCCAAAGCTCAAACATGTTGTTCTGCGACCTCCCGGTGCTGAGTAACACTGTGCTGAAATGCGTGTATTTTCAGCAGGGGTGTGATAAGATTTGGGTAAACCCATGCTGCAACTACAGCTCAACAAGACATTTAGCTGTCAATGTCACAAATTTTACAGAAAACGCACTGCAGCGTAACGACACGATCCCAAGCCCTGTACAGTATATCGGGTATTGGAATTTTCTTGCCCCTGATATGGGCCCTAGTTTATATGATGAGATGATGCTGCAGACCACAAAGCACGAAAAGAAAACACTGATAATTTCCTTTTATTATCTTTACAGTGAAAAACAACTCCAGATGGAGCTTTAAGGTTGTACAATACAGTAGTGTAATGGGAGAATTTCTGTCCTCAGAGTAAACGAGCTGTTGGTGTTTAGTACGTCACACTGGTTAAATGTCATGTCCAGACTGCAGCCCGTCTTATCTCAGTTTCCCGTTTTCATGCATTATTGATGGGGGTTGGTATCACACACAAGTCAGTCTCTGCTGTCTGTGCTTACATGTTCTTTGTCCACTGCAATCAGACAAAGCTGGAAATGATCATAATTTTTCACAAACCCACACTATTCTGGTTTAGATGTGTGAGAAGACCTGTACAAAATAAAAGCACATAATGATCAAATCAACAGTAAAGTATGAGGTGACTGGTTTCGCACAACAAGACAAAGATGAGATGCCGAAAAAGACTGAAACAAAATCTTCCTGTGGCTATAAACAGATAATACACAGGTGGTAAAAGGAAACACACTAAGTTCTGTGTTTTGAGTACATTATTTTACAGTTCCTCTGTCATGTTATAACAATGCACAATGAGCAAATGTTCTCTATGGCTGCAGCTGATGTAACTGACCTCCGACCCCTGACTGGTAATGACACAAAGACTTCGCTCCATAGATTTAAATATTAGGAAATTAGTCCTTTTTTTAAAATCATGAAATAAGTAATATCCTTTGCTTCTGGTCTTAGACTGTGGTAAAAAGTCTCTGCTGTCCTAATGAAACCCCACTGACAGAATGCTTAATTAGCTGGCCTATGTTTGCTGGCAGCGCAAAAATAATAAATTAAACACCAAAGGCAAAAGTCTTGGGAGGCACTGAGTGCACAGCAAGAAGCCCTGGTAACGGAGTCTGTGGGCTGAAGGATATAATGCAGGATTATCTCAAACCTCATCTGATATCTCATCACGGCTCATGCTGTCAGCGGTCAGGAGGCATCCGTCAGGCTCGTCTCCCAAAGACAACCATGTGACACAGCACAATGAGGCTCAGGATATTATGGTAAAATTATAACCTGGGAGAAATATTAATTTTGTTGTTATAACGCAGAACCTTGTGATACAACACGGGCTGGCTGCATCACAGAGGAGTGATTCATGTGAATGATGTCATCATGCAGTATGAGTTCCTATTCCCTTTCCCGAAAAGGAAAGGACGTTTACAAAGGCAGCAGAGCCATGTGATGTAGTTTCTCATTTCTGTCCTACAGCTGCATGTAGCAGCCATATTATTGCAGCCATTGTGGCAGCATTGGTCAAATCCGCTCCTATCAGTCTCTGTGGGCTAACACAAGCAAAATTAGTACACATTCAATTCAAACTTGGTTTTTACATTTTTACATTTGTGAAAAAAAAGTTTCCATCATCATGTGTTTTCCCTTTTTCATGATGCTGTCAGGCTTGAAATGTGTCTTTGAGTATCTGCAAACAAAGTGCTACTAGCAGAGAAATTCCAGCTCTTCATTAAACCCCAATCAAACACAAAACAAAGGTTTTTGTAAACAAGATTATCCATGGGACTGCGCTTAGACAGCACTTTAAGCTAAACGTTAACACCTGAATGCTAGCATGCTCATATTAAAAATGCTAAAAAATTTTGGTTTTTACCATGTTCACCACCCTAGTGTAGCATATTAGCATGTCAAAATATGCTAGTTAGCAGTACATACAAACAGTAGCTGAGGGTGATTGGAACATCTTTAGTTTTGCATGGGTTTAGTCTGAAATTTTATTTAGATAATAGAGAGATACTGATGAAGTTGAAGAGATACAAAGGATTGCACAAGTCATCCTGAAAGGAGCATGAATGCCATGTGCAAAATTTTGTGCCAATCCATCCACTACATGGTGTCCATTTGCACTATATAGTGTAGCGCATTTATATTTTGGCCGATGCATTTGTCCAAAGTGACCTACAATAACTGCATTCAAATTGTACACAAGAGTTAGAATAAAGAAGGCCTCCGCATTTCTATAAAACAAAGGTTTCATCTGTTCTTCTACATGCACTTTGGTCTAAGGGTGGTGCTAAAAAGCTCATTAAGATCTAAAATTAGTTCAGTCAGTCATCTGTATACATGTGTCGGTAAATAAAGAGCAGGTAGTAAAGTAAATATTAGTGTAAATTTAGAAGAGAGTCAGAGTCAGAGGGTCAATGAAACATATGTGAATCATGTGAATATTGAGCTTTTAGAGTCTTTACAGCAAAAAAAAGATAAAAAATTGAGTTTAAACAAAATGATCTAACATAAAGAATTCCTTGTGTCCATGTTCATGTATTTATTCCTGAATCCAAGACACATCGGTTTTTTATATCTGTCCATACAGACAGATTGATCTGCTGGTATTAATCAGAGTTCTTTCAGAAGAAGATACTCGGTTTACAGATATGTTGAAATCCCCACACTGTCTAAATGCAGCCTCTCAGTGTAGAATTAAAATGCCTTTAAAGCATAAAACAGGACACAAGACGGATTCAAAGCCCACAAACTCGTCTGCCAGCTGTGAGCTCTTGTAATTATTGAGAGCTTTGCCACCAGTTGCCCTCATTCACTGGGCTCCACAGCTGTCCCCACTGGCCTTACCGATATCACAAACTGCAGAGTTTCATCACAGAAAACTGCAGTGACTTTCTGCAGAGCTCAGGGACGAAGCAGTGAGGCACGAACGTGGATGGGTGGAGAAAATGGAACATGACCAAATTACATGATCTGGACCAAGAGCCGGGGCGTCTGCGGCCCAGTGACAGTCCTCAAAGAACCGAACAAAAACTGACAGATAGATCAAGATTGTCTTTGACCGAAAGCATGTGTCACGGATCAGCTGATGTGTAGAAACTGAACTCATTAATCTCGCAGCTTTGGTTTTGAGGCCAGCTGCATGCGAGGAAGACTCGGCTCAAATCCTCACCTGCAAACCCGTTTCGCTTCAGTGATGCTGCTCGGCTTTCACCTTATTACATATACATCGGATTCATTTCCTCTGTGGTGAGTGTATGGATACAAGATTACTTGCCTGTCCAAAAATAGATGCCTCCCTAACACATTTCTAAGAAAGTCTTGGGAGGCTTTGATTCCTAGACGGAAGGCTGCCAACAGAGTTCTGAGAGATTTCTCAGCACCAGCAAATAGACAGAGGAGCATCTCAAGCTTGCAAGTGAGGATGTTCCTGAAAACATCTAAATGAGTGCAGCGTTTTGACTCAGTTCACTAACTTCAGTGACTCTTTGCCCTTTAAAGGAGTCAGGGATGCGTCCATAGAGTTGACCAATGTGATAAATGACACAGGACATCCTCTCCAACAAAGGAAGAGCGACAAAGTTTCACGCTGGACACAAGTCTCACACAGACGCAACCGTCACAACAATTCCTGTTTACTCACTTTGAATACACACAGTCATGCATCTCTTCCTTTAACTGTGAGATAACATCAGCAGGTCGCTGTCAACACTTGCAGGGCTCATCCTTGTTTTTAACCAGTGTAGTAAAAATAGAGAACCAGCCAGGACAATAAATTCAAAAGAAAGGAAAAACATATTTGCACCACAAATATAATGTCCTTGTAAAACATGAGTGAAAATGCTTGGCCTTGCTTGTCACCACAGTCACAAGTTGCATGCACATAAATGTACAAAAAGCATAAAAATGTGCATTAAATAAGTAAAGCATTGCACATGCATGATTCACTGTGCTGCAGACTGGGAGAATGATGATTCATCCAGCGTTTTAATATTCACCACAACCTGCTTCTTCTTAGTAGATCCAATTAGTCCAATTAATTAGCTTCTAAACTACTTTTTTAACTTGGACACACATCTATCAAGTCCATCTCATATCCACAGCAATCAGCAGATTTGTCCACAGCCTCCAGTAATGAGACCAGCCCATCTCAGGGCCAGTTTCCACCGTGCAGGGAGAACAATGAATGTGCTGCTGTGAGCTGCTGTAGGCTACTGTACATGGGTGGTTTCCACCTGAGCCCCCCGCCAACAGACAGATGTGTCAAATAAAAGCACACTCCTTGTTTTACTGAGGAAGCACGACAGCCGCTGCGCAAAGCCAAACCCATGCTGTTGTAATTTTCACTGATGCTCCCTCACATGCGTCCATGACTCGGTCTACTTTTGTCTCCTCACAGCTCACTGAGGCGGCTTGAATCTGCTCCATCACATCATTCATCATTCCCTTACCTTTGCTCTCCTTATGTCCCGCTTAGCTATCGATAAGGAAGAGCCTCTCCTGCATATTGATTATCTCCGTTCAGCTGTCTCGCCGGCTGCTTTTGCCGGGGAAGGGAGCCGCCGTGCAGCCGCTGTCCATGTTCAACCTCCGGTACTACAGTAGCGCGCACACTCGCCTCGCATTGAGCCACACTCACCACGCCTTCACCCGCCGCCGGCTATTATGTGAACATCCCCTCCTCCCTCCCTCCCTCCCTCCCCCCTCCCTCATCCAGCAGCTGCCGGTCGGCCTGGTTCACACTGAATCCCCATAATAATGAAGTGTGATAGCCCGGAGGCTGAGGGTGCTGCCTCCCTTTAAGCTGCCTATGCGTTAGAGTTATTATTGATGTGACCATTTTTTAAATGCTTTATGTGTTATAAGTGTTTGTTCTCTGTTTTGATCAAGAGTGACCTCATCACAGGTGGATTTTTTTTTAATTTTTTAAATTCTGCACATTTCCAAAGTTCTTAAAATATTCTCATTTTATGTTTAGGAGATCAATCTATCCCTTGAAGGCCATACTCAGATTTACTTTATGGCCTTATTGTAGCCTTATAATAATATCAGTTAATTGTTTGTTTAGATGTTCAGGCTGTTATCATTAAAGACAAATTTTCAAATTAAATTGTAGCCTATAATACATGTACATTACAAACAAGCGTCTTCATTGCATCCAACACAATAAAAAATTCTATTAGAACCAAAAATATGACTGTAAAGCAAAGACAGAAATCAATTAGGTAAGACCCTGAATTTGTGTCAGGTTTTATTCCTGGTACCAAGGTATTGTTTTGCAAATTAAAAAAAAAAAAAGTCTAAAGTCCCAAGTCCTAAGGGTTAAGTATCAAGTCCTGAACAAGTCACAATGCTTTACCAAATATGCCATTGTAACAACAGAACCTCGACTTACTATTTGTGCTTTAGCTCTTCATGGCTCTCCTCTGCACACAGACTGGATGCTGTTGGTCCAAACAAAGTGGATCTGGGAAATTAAGCGTGGAATGGCTGGCAATGAACGGCACTGATGTTAGCTGATCCAGGAAATGAAGTCAACTGAATCGATTTGTAACACTTTTTAAATAGCATACTTTCTAATCTTTGTGCTTGGAGGAAGATATCAAGTATTTGAAAGCCAAAAGGCTTTAATTACAAAGTAGGTCACGAGTCACTGGTATTTCAAGCTTGAAAGCGATTTTTTGATCTAGTCAAATTGAGTGTAAAGCCACCAAATTTGTGACTGGAGAGTCCAAGTCATGTGACTTGAATCCAAATCTCCTCAGGGTGTCAAGAAAACACTCAACTCATTTGAACCATAAGTTCAAGGAGACAAAAGCAACGGGAATAAGGGGCTCAAAACTTTTCAAAGGCTGAAAATCAACTAAATAATAAGTACCTTACTGGAAAACTGTTTAATAATTAAAGAGTACAGATACATTTTACTGTAGCTCAGGAGGTGGAGTGAGTTCTTTACTTGTCAGAGGGTCAGTGGTTCAATTCTCGACTCCTCCAGTCGACACTCCTGATGGGCAGGTTGATATTTTAACCTTTTTATTGAATTTTGGAAATAAAGTATTGCTGACTAAATGAGTTTACACAACTGTGCTTAGTGTAGGGACTTCAAGAAAGAAATATACTTTGTTTTTGTTTTTGTTTTTTTTAATACATCCCTGTTGTGTTTAACATCTTTCCTCTAACTGTCTGTAATGACATTGATGTTTTTTGTGGTCAGCAAATGTGACAGATGAGTGAGAAGTGGATTCCCGACAATCCAGTTTTTGGTGTTTTTTTCTGCGTGTTTCAGCCTGCTTGGATTCTCTGCATTTGCACAAAGGATTTTTCCTCAAGGACAACTTGTGGCGATAAACAGGATCTCATTGATGTAAAACATGAGCTGCTGAGAGGGATTCTCAGTGTGAGACAATATATGTATATATACAATATATACAATATATGTATTTCCTGTACTCTTAACGGTTTGTGTTTGGCATATAAGATGATCGGCGGCATATTGAAAGGACTGATCAGTTGACCTGTATTGCAATATCGATCAAAGTCAATTCTCAGCACTAGAAGAAATTTTATATGTTGTTCAGGAGCAAAAACAAACTTAATTAATTATCTCTTTTTATATGATTGTTGACCCTCTGATGTGAAAAAGGCGCATGCTGAGAAATTTTTAATACCAGTTTGCTGTTACTATGTCACCAAGCTGATGATTAAGCTTATGTCATTTTAAACATACTAAACATCTTTGACAAGTGCAGTTCAAAAGACACAGTGCTGTTGAAATGTATTACTGGTGTGTGTTTCACATGTGATATTCATTTGTGCTGAGGACTGACAGCACTGCTGAAATATTCATTACTGTCTTTACTCTTACTCAGCCTGCCGCTTAGCAGCCAATTGCTAAAAGTCTTCAAAACAACATTTAACTCTGTTATGCAAATGAATATTGAGACGCTTAAAAACTTTGTTTTTCTGTGGGCCTGATATTTCTGCTGAATGTCCTCACAGTCTACAGTAAATGCTGTAGCCTGTCAGCAAAGCGAGGCCTCCCCGCCCCACCTCCGCCCCCCCGCTCTTGAATTTCTGACACAGACATGAATAAGTATCTCATTAGGATCCCCCAAAACCATCTGTCCAGTGAGCCTCCTCCTTACAGGAAGATGCTCTAATAAACAAAAGAGTGGGATTCCCTCATTACCCTCAATACCCTCATTAGGAATTTAATAACTTGTACATTTAATGCATTTAATGAGCTGGGATTCAGCAATGTAAATATATATATGGCACATTTTACAAGTAAAGCTTGAAGTCAGCAAAGATATGTATAAATTTCACACTGTAGGCTGCTTTTAATCTGTGTCATTTAATTTAAGGTTTCTCTTTCAACGTCTTCATGAAATTCGGCTGTAAGAGGAAAATGAAGACACAGACATCATCAGCCTTCATCATTTTGCACAATAGAAAAATGGAATACTCACTTCATAGCTTTTGCGTGCAAGATGTGCATATGTAATTTTGACGCATAATTGATTTTGCATGCAAACTAATGCAAATGCACAAGAAAAAAATAAACAAACAATAGAAACAACTTAATCGGTGGTCTCATGCTAAAACATCTTGACTATGACTACTGCAATGCTGTGTGCACAGATTCCTGACATATTTTGAGGAATAAATACAAATAGAACAGTTTTGCAAACATGAGCAGGTTGCGAGCAAATGTGATGATCATCAGAATTGTAAAAATGTCTCTGCTTTTGGAGATGTTTTTTTATACTATAACAGAGATTTGTGGGAAGCAGGAATTTCTGATGTCACTTTAATTTTGCAACATACAATAGCATCACTGTTTTGGCTTATAAAAGCTACATTTAAATATGAATCATATGCCAAGTCGGTATCTCTTTATTCCCTGAACACACATGAGACTCAGCTGAAACACCTCGATAGGCTGTTCACTTCATGGATTGTGAACAAACCAGTGGATTAGAGTTGCATGAAACTTCACTAATGTAATGAAACACCTTCAGTTCATATTTCTGAATCCTGCATACAGGAAGTGCTGTGTGGCAAACGGCTGCACATCACTGCGATTGGCAGCCTGTCTCTGGTTAAATCGTTGTGAGTGAAAACAAAAAGGAGGACTGTGTTTTCACACCTGATCAGGGCCGTTTATTTCAGTTAATGCTTTGTGTTATCATCCAGTTATGTTTGCACTGTCTGGAACTGCTTATTATAACTGCACAACACTGTTTAAACATTGATGTATTAGCCTCTGTGATGAGGTCCTCATGTTAACTCATGGCACACAGTGAATATGTCGCCGGTAGTCTCCACCAATGCATTTGCGTGGTACAGGTTTTATGCACATGCTGAAGTAGTAAAATGCTGTAATACCATATTTTAGCTTAAGGAAATAAACCAACATTGAAATGACACTGTGCACAAAACAAACCAATGTGTAGAGCTGAAGGGTGACCTGGTGGTTCAACTTGTTTGCCACAAAAAAATGTTTACAAATTACTTTTTAATCAAACTACTGATACATGAAATTTAGAACTTTCACACATTAAATCAACATTTCATCAGTTCATATCAACATGATGAAGTTCACATTTAATGTGAGGTGAATTTCTCACCATGATGGAGGTGATGGTGGCAGCATGACACCTCGGCAAGATACATTGCGGGATAGTCAACATTTTTAACCAAATGATATCAGCAGCCTTTTAGACCCTTAAGACTTTGAGGATAAAAGAACTCTTAACAGTGTTTCTGACAGCAAAAAATAGGTGTTTTTTAAGGGGGTGTGGCCAGATTTTCCAGACAATTTTTGAAGTGACAATAAGCAAATAAATTAAAAGGGATAACTTTAGAGTTTCCAACAGCGACGAAACCACATCTTTTTCTGATCCTGACCAAGTGCTTTTTGTGTCTTAACCACAGAAATGTAAAGTTTCAGCATTAAAAATTATAAAGCAACCTTCAGCATATCTGAGCATATCCAACATAAACTGCTGGGGAATCACATGAAAAGTTTTCTACCAATCGGTGCTGTACATAAAACAGTTTTGTGACTGTTGTTTTTGTGTGCACCCACATAAATCCCTGCTAGATGATACTTTTATAGGTTTTGGATTGCGCTTCAAACACAGAACTATTGAACTGAGGTATCAAATATTTATATGTTATACTCACTTGAGGAATTACAAAGGGCATTGTAGTCTACAAAGTCTGGGGGCGCAACTCAGCTGGAAGCCCTGGGTGATCAGTGCTGCTATTCACCCCACAACAACACCCAGAATAATATGTGTTGTCTGGTCTATTGTGTCGCCGGCTCTGTCCTCTTTGACTGAATGTGAAACCCAGCAGGTCCGGCATCATGTCTCCTATTCTGACTGTAAACGAGTTTGCTTTTCACATGCCTCAGAGCCTCTGTGACAAAAATAATGTCCTGTGCAAATACTGTAAAAATTCTTTTTGCAATTCTACATATGTCTGTCTCAGTTACCGTCATGTCATTTGAAGCTTTAATTTTACTTTTTAAGCCTGTTCTTTCCAGAAGAAGCACATATGCATGATGTTTGCATTGGTAAAGCGTAGACTTAAACCAGTTCAGCAGGATGAGGCAAATGCAAATATTGAACTTGAATTTCCATTTTGTAATAGAAAGTGCCCACCCCCCCGTGGCCCCACAGCGCCGGCTTTCCTGGCTCTATACTGCCCCCAAGTGGTGGAGGAGAGTCCACTGAAGACCAAACTCTGTGAGCAGAGTGGGATTGAGGGAGAGAGGAGCAGCAGAGTCAGTCTGTCTACACGAAAACGGAGGGTAACATGAGGGCCGACAGAGTCTACAGGTTTGTGATCATTTGATTGCAATAATCTGCATGAGTTCACAATTTTGCAGAATGAGCGGCTAGGAAAAGGAGAGATGCAATCAGTAATGTGATGAGAGCTGCTCAAGTGTGATTTTGTGATCGATTCTTATTGCAAGAGTGCACATTTGTTTTCGATGCGTTGGTGAAGCGATCTCTGATGTTTAAGTCTAAAAGAGATGCACACAGGAAAATTATTTTTATGACTGAAAGTTACATCTGCAGTCGGTGGCTGATTCATATTTGCATGGGGCGATTTTTCAAGGTCACGCCACATAGATTGACCCCATGAGTAACCTATTATAATTATTGATCATTTATTGATTTTGTCCTCTCATACAACATAAAACGATTTTCCGAATTAAACCAGCTTCAGAGCTACTAGCCTGCATTTATGTTAAAGGTATGGTAGATGTTGTTTTCCTGGATC
>JAQLOL010000002.1:22179701-22192564 GCA_029783665.1 Naso thynnoides | reverse complement strand
ATATATATATATATATATATTTATTTTTGTGTGTGTGTGTGTGTGTGTGTGTGTGTGTGTGTGTGTATTAGCATTATGGTCCATTTGGCTGTCGCTAATAATTTATCTAACTTAAAGAAACTAGACAAATAGCCTAGAATAACGCATTACAACACTGCAGGTCGCAGTCCAGCTGTCTTTTTGCTACTCAAAAGTGGTGTTTACATTTAATCAGTTAAAATATTGAAACGACAGCTGTTCAAATTGCATAATTACTAATGGAGGAAATGAAACTTTATGACTCTGGAGTTTCATTGTGAGAGCAAACAAGTCTGTGTATCCTAAAATCCCCTCGGATGTTGCAGCCAATGAAAACCATGCTGACATTGACATGCCGAGTGGCATCATGGGAGCTGCAGTTTGCTTCGCGCGTGAAGCCCGTCGGCCGCGCTATGCTCGCCGCCGCGGGGGACTACAGAGCTCTCGGTCGTGGGCAGAGGCGGCTTGCGTTGACAGCGGTCGGTAGTGAGCGAAGTACGGCGGCTCAGATATCGTCCGTGTGCTTGTTTTTAAGGGTTTAAAGCTTCTAAAAGTTCACATCTGCAAACATGCAGTCCGAATCGGGAATTGTTCCCGACTTCGAGGTTGGAGAGGAATTTCAAGAGGAGCCTAAAACGTATTACGAATTGAAGAGTCAACCCTTGAAAAACAGGTCAGTTCTTCAGCTGAGGACAGTTATTTCCCACGCTGCAGCGGTTTTGGTGTTTAGGTGATAATTAGGCTGCAGACTTTGTGAGTGTTGTCCAGGTTGCATGTACGAGGCTTCCCCTCTGATGTTGCTGGAGCTGAGCTCCGGAGTGGGATCCGACTCGCCTCTCATTCCTCACGGTTATCCTGCTGGCATGAAGTTATGCAACACTTGGGTGTTGTCTAGTCAACATAAAATTCAAATATTAGCTCGTAGAGGAGCAGGCAGGTCAGTTTAATGAGATGCTGCCTCACTTCTGTTGATGGTTGATATGCTGTCAAAACTGAATGGTGGGTTTGTTTTTATGTGGCTTGCCTTTAATAAATCCATTTTTAAAAATCATATAGAAACATCTCTGTGTGGGAAAAGTGCTGCAAGCATTATTACAGTCAGGAACATTAACAAGAGTGGCTTGATTTGTCAAGTAGAGTTGTGTGTTGTTGTTTTAGTTTAGGAAGTTTTGGTCAAATGCATAAAATTCATTGAGAGTAGAGGTGATAAAGATGCTTCATGTGGGTTTCTGAAACACCCTGCAACAAGTTTACAGTCAATAGAAATAGCTGAAATCTGTTTAGAGCACTTATTGGGTAAAAAGAAAGTTTGTTTTTGAACCAGGTCTCCTTTCTGCTGCACATATTGTTGGATAAGGTGCTCTCAATCCTGACAAAACAAACCTTACTCAGAGAAGAAATGTTTCAAAAACTAATAGTTCCTATGGTGTCTCAGGACATAAACACAAACACTTTGCAGTCATGACTTATCAGGAAGCTATTTTCAGTCTTGGGTAGTTGAGGCCTCTCCAAACAATCAACATTAGTTGAGTCAGGTCTGTGCAAGCTGATCTGACCTTTCACCCTTCATCAGGAAGTACTGCCAGTGGCTGTCTGATATGTCCATTAATACTACTTCAAATTATTTAGGTGCTACTATTACAGTCAGATTAATGATCGTCTATCTGGAGATCTTAGGAATCAATTACAGGAGCTGTTTGACATTTTGGGAAATGTGCTTATTTGCCTTCTTGTTGAGAGTTAGCTTAAAAGATTGAAGCCTGTCTCGTGTCACAGTTAGCTTAAAAAGCAGCTAGCTTAGCACGTCACTGTGATGACAGGACCCCCATAAATAAACACAAACTGACATTTTTACACTTCAGTTTTTGAAATAATTAAACAAAGAAGATGTAACTTTTCAATACGCTTTGGAAATGTCAGGTGTAAGACTTTTTCTTACAGTTTAACAAAGTCAGGCTAGCTGCATCGCTGCTTCCAGTTTTAATGCTAAGCTAAGCTAACCAGCTGCTGGCTGTAGCTTCATATTTAACGGACAGACATGTGAGTGGTATTGATGTTCTCAGCTAACTCTCAGTGAGAAAGTGGATGAAAGAATTGCCCAAATAATGAACAATCTCTTCTGAAGGAAATGAGAGTTTGGGCTCATGTACAACAAGTTATTGGCTAATAGGCTAAAGGCTAATTTGACCTCTGTTACAAAACGTATGCTAAATATAGATAGGTAACTGAATATTTTGGTCTCTGATAAGTAAGTGACTAGCAAAATATATTTAGTTTTTAATTTTGAGGAAACAGCATGACTCACTTTGTGGGTGTTTTTATGGCTTGAGGTAACAAATAACTCTGATATAACTGGGAAGTTGCAAAATGACCACTTCGCCCGATGATGCGACAATGACGACAATACATCTATGAACAGAATGGCATCTGATTATCTATTTTGTGTCCACACGTCTCTGTTATGTTGGTTAGCAGTAGTAATACATGGCTTCATTGTCAGGGCAAGACATACAGAGGACAGTACACCACTGTGTTCAGACAGAGCTCTTATTGCAGACGTTTGGTAAACTCCTGTGTCTTCTTCCCCCTCTGGCTCTTGACATTTGGTTTGAGATTTGTAGTTTATCTCCTTTTCTCTCAATTCAACCAAAACACCAGTTCGGGGGGAGAAAAAAGTCATGTTGTACAACCTTAGCCTCTAACCAAGTTCTGCATTTTTTAAACTAATTTCTTCATTAGTGAAATGTCATTACAGTGTTACACATAAGCGGGCTGAATCTGAGCTGTGTTGTCTGGTGGCTGGCAGAGCAGCAGCGGCCGTCTGTGTAAGTGAAGAAGCAGTAGTATCACAAATTATTTAATTTTCATGTTATTTCCTTTGGAACATGTGAAGTTGTCCGCACAGTTTCTTCAACTGAAGATATCCCACTTCCTCTTCCCATCACATGAGGATGACCCAGCATTATAACAGTCACGCTAACTTTGTTGTGACACATTGTTGTGCAAAATGGATAAATTTAGCCTGATTGATTATTGACTTGTGTGATGTCCTGTCACAGCTAAACCCCAGCCCACAGTTTCTAAATTTAAAGTTTCAAGTGTAACAAAATGTTACTTTGGTTTTCTAAGATATATTTGGATTTTGCCGTCTACGTATCAGATCTGGCACGTCATCCGCTCTGACGGCTGCAGACAACGTGCCAGACTTTTTGTGCCTAATATAGATGTGAGGCAGGCGGAGAAACTAGTCTTCTATGCAGTGTAAATAAGCTGTATAAATTTAGCAGTGGATGTGCTATCGCAGAAACTGAGAGTTGGGGGATCATTATCTTGCAGGCACACTTTGCATGCAAATCACATGCAAATATTTTTGCAGCAGTCAAATTAAGACTTAAAGTCTCACTTGTGCTTTTTAAAATTTGCTTTTGTTTTGTTTTTTAACTTTACTATAAATTTATGTGTTATCTTAGTTATTGTTTGAATGGCTGGAAGAGTTTTTGTGTCAGCATCAAATTGAGACTTTTTACTTTACTGAATAAAAACTTGTCTTTTAACAATAACTGAAAACATTCAGGTTCACTAAAATTACTTGCTTTAAAAAAACATACAAGAGTTTTGCCTAAAAAAAAAAAAATCAAACTTAAAATGATCACCATTCTAATGTAAGTTCAGAGATATTTTATTTAAGAATAAACAAATCAACTTTCAGTGCTTAATAGGAGGGCCGGCCAGTATGGACAACATCGAATAAGTATCTTAATACTGGGGTGCCCGTCGGCTCAGTTGGTAGAGCAGGTGCCCCATGTGCAGAACCTGTGTCCCTGCTGCAGTGGCCACAGGTTCGATTCCACCTTGTGGCCCCTGTTTCCTGTCCTTTCTTTATCTATCCTATCAAAAAATTAAAGGCACAAATCCCAAAAAATATCTTTTAAAAAGTATCTTAGTATTTTTGACCAAATGCCTCATTATTGATATTCAGTAATTTTGTTGGGATGATACTGGTGGTTTCACAAAATAGTAACTCAAGCCTCAACATGATTTATGATAGATAATCAGCAGTAAGAGGGACATAATGTCTAAGTGGGAAAAAATAAATATAAAAAAAGGAAAAACTGTAAAAAGTTCAGAAAATGCCTTAATTTTACTTCAATGCAGCCTTTAAAATAAGTCTTATATCATAATATTGATGTCGTATTAAGATGTTGCCCAGCCAGTTTGCTGATACAAATTAATGAATAATCAGAGAGTGTCCAGGCTAAATGTTCCTATTTCAATGTGGCTGGACGGACTTTAATTATTTAAAAATGTTGAAACTGAACCAAATAGATAGTTATTTGTGGCAGACTAGCTATAAATGTGTCAAGATTTGAGTACATGAATCTAAAAATAGATGTAAATTATTGCAGTTCAGTAATTGAGTGTTCAATATGTGAAAAGGAAAGAAACGAAATGTCTCTCTAAGAGAAAGCTGAGTCAGAGGTTGGTGATTATAAAAGTTGGTGCAGGGAACAGATCGTTCACATGCGGAGTCCCCGGACCGAAATGCCAGAGAGGCCGAAGAGTTTGATCCCTGGATCTCAGACTGACCGAACAGCTAAATGACACAGACAGGTGTTGTGTCTGGAGGTAAAAGACGGTCAGTTCGACTCGCTCTTTTGCTGCATGTTAACCTCCTCTGCAGTGTTTTGAAGCACTCTAGTGCTTGACTCTTCTTTACGGGAAAATCCTCACAAACTTTGGGACTTCTTGTTTTGCTTCATGATTATTATTATTAATAATAATATGCAATCTTTGTCAGCCTCTGTTGGTGAGCAGTAGGAACTGCAACAACACTGAAAACAGCATGTGCTAGACATAACTTCATATGAGAGAGTGCTGCCTCTTATTGACACAAATGATTAAGTTACACTTGGCTTTCACTAGCAGTTGTTTTGGTTATGAGTCAATTCATCTGTTAAATGTTCGGTCCAAGAAATTTCAGAAAATCCCTAAAATTGGCCATAAAAATATCCCAAAGCCCCATGATGTCTGCAAATAAGTAGAGATGCACCAATTACACTTTTTTCAATCCCAAAAATGATCTGATAACTGGGCTTTGGTAATAGGTAGATACCCAGTGCTGATCCTATACAAACACATAAAGAAAAAAATAGAATATTACAAATTTATTACTACAAATAACATCTTTTGACTGACTGAAACTTCAAAGACATTTAGTTTATTTTCCTGTAACCCAAAAAGCAGGAAAATCCTTACATTGAAGAGGGTGAGACCAGTTTTTGGGGTTTTTTTTATAATTTTTACTTGACAAATAACTTAAACAACCAACTGTCTAGTGGTTATAGCTCTAAAATGTTGATATGTTATACCAGTAAATTAACTGTCACCTTCTGTATGAAAAGACAGCACACGCTACTGTTCAACTTTAAAAAAATAGTGATATTGCTTAACAACTCCATGAAATCCTCTCAGATGCACAGTGTTTTCATGGGTTTTGTGTGTGCAAAGGAGCACGAAGTTGTTGAATCATTGTTTTCCTTTATGGTGTGTTAATGTGCTGCTGGTCTTTTATCGTCACCTTCAGGGAAAATTAAGAACAAATGTGTCTCAGCAGTGCATGTTGTGTTCGTATGACATCTTTATGTATATGAACTCAAAAACCCTGCATACTCACTCAACCTGCTGGTGACACGTTTTTGAAATCCTCCTCCTGAACGTCCTCAGAGGGTCTGTGGGAGCTCAGGGGCAGGAGAGGGAACAGGAGCTGGAGCAGGCCGTCCAGCAGTGTTATGAAGGGCACGGAACGTAATTACAGAAATAAGACCCGTGAGTTCAAGTTGTCCCCACCAGCTTGATTACGTCTTTGGATGCTTCCACAGCTCACAGTGTTTTGTTTTGCTTTGGCTGTGAATCCCTCCAGCAGCACCGTTGACATACAGGGAAATATGGTTTGTACCGTTTAGAATTTGCATTGGTTACGCATCATTTTTGGCATTTATTTGATACGTTTTGAAGTTTCTTGTGAAGAACATAGCAAACATAGTTTTTGGACAAGCAGCATGTGCAGACTATGTGATATGCTGCTGTACTTGCATCACAGGCGTTTGTGTAATGTGGTGTACTTCAGTTTTTACTGCTTTTGGAGGGTGGGGGTCTAAACAAGCAAACAGCTAAAGGAGTCGTAATGCCAAAGCATAATTTCACTGAGTGAACTAAGACAGCAGAGGAGAAAAAATAGCATAATAAATGACACTCAGTAAAACCGTGCACATAAATGAGATAAATGGGTGGGGGTCCCATTTAGATGGTAATGTTAAGGAACCAAACAGACAGAGACTGTTGCATTTAGGTGTGTTGAACAGTAGGGTTAACTGAGAACTTTATTTAGATCTGCAATTGAAATATTCACAATAAATCCTTTTGATTGACACACTGTGATAAAGATTGTCAGTCTCATATAACTTGTGAAGCACATTGATTAAATTGCATATAATTGTCTGGATTAACTATAAGAAGTTGTGTAACATATGCATTAAACTTTCTTGTTTTGTCATACAAGGGGTTGGAAATCCAAATTTCACAATTTATTATCACTTAAGACAAATATTTGACATTTTTGTGGGAATAATTTAAAAAAATGTAATCTCCTGCCAGTCATTTCATTGAATAACTTACTGATTTCCTCAGCCGTATGAGGTTTATCAGCAGCAAGATGCTCATGTTTTATGTTTTGACGTTATTTTGTTTGGTGACGCCCAAGTGTAAACTTCAGTATAGAATGTGCAGAGGTGCGTTATTTACCGTTACTTGTCGCACTTATGTAAATACAGAACATCTTCCTGTAGAAGTTTGCTTATTCAACTATTTGCCCACTGATAGTTGCTTTCACAGTTGTTTTCCTCTGTCTGGCTCTCACCTTCTCACCTCTCTCTTTTTAAAAATCAGTTAGAAACCGTGCTAAGCTGCATCCCTCTGGTACAAAGCCTGCATAATTGATGTTCCATATTTAACACTTGCATACAGATGCTTCCCATTATCACTGATTTGCATGCTTGCCAACTGCAGCACACTGCGGCGTCGTGATCAGCAGGGTCCGAGCGGATCAATGTTCTGTTCATGTCATGTAGGGTCATAATCACTGAGCCGTGTTCCAGCTGAGAGGTCGCATGTTCGACCAGGAGGGTCTGACCTGCTCTGTGAATGAGACACCTGCCATCAGACAAATGAAAGGACGCAGGATCATCACGCGCAGTGTTTCAAAAGACCGTTTACTTTGTGTTTTTCGGCTGCTATCTAACATGAGATCTCACTAGTTTGTCCTTCCCTTTATAGCTCTTTGATATTCATGAGGCAACGTGCATTCCCACTGTCCTCATCAGCAATTACAGACTGATATGTGGGAGAAAGTGACTGAGCTGAGAGATGAAAGAGCAGCCCCTGGTGGGAGAATGACTGAGATTTTTCTCTATCGATTTCAGTGGTCATTTTTTTGGGTATTGTTTGATTTAGGATTTTCTGAGACATATTTGAAGATATTATCAACAATTGTGTGCACACAGAGTCTTGACATTGTTTTTATATTAGTATATTTAGGCCACATATAATGGAGGCATGAAACTACTGCAGGTGAGGCGTGGATGATCAGGGGAAATATATGGATAACACTAAGTTGAATGAATATGATGTATAGTATATAGGGAAAATAGCGTAACATGATGTTGAGATTAACATCTCTATCCAGTGAAAATCATGTCAGAAATATTTCATTAGGATCCTCTACAGAGCTTTTTTAAGATGTATGAAAATACTCAGCTTTTAAAAAAATTAATCAGTCCATGATAAATTAAAAAACGAAAAATCCAAAACTTACACTTAGTCTTTCTTCCACATCAATCTATGAACATGTGGTCATTAAATTTAACACTAGACACTTGAGCCACACAAGTAATGATTATTTTTTTAATCATCGATTCATTTATTCACCTGTGTGGAAAAATGTCCATCAGAGGTTTTTAGAGTCCGAGGTGACGACCTCGAATGACTTGTTTTGTTTGACCATCATTCCAAAAGCCAAAGAGAGCAGAGAGAAGGCTGAAATCTTTACATGTGAGAAGCTTGAGACAGGAAATGTTTGGCATTTCTTCTTGAAAAACACCAAACAATAATCAATTTTCTAAATAATTTTTTTGTTGGTTGACTCATCCAATTGTCAAGTTATCGTTTCAGAGACAAAATGTCTTCAAAATACTTTACTTTCTCTTTGTATTGGAGGCATCAGGTTGCCCATCAAATTTGTGACATTTGCATACTGAGCCACGATTGGCTTCAGAACCGTGATGTCACAAATCATGCTAGTACTCACAAGTCTGAAATTCAGATTTAAGGTGACAGAGGGAGGTTCAAGAACGTTTCCTCCTTCAGCAGGCAAGTGCACAAACAGCCTTCTAGTGTCAAACTGCACTGACGTCATTGTGCACAGTGAAGCTCAAACATCCAAGTAGAGCAAAAGCAAAACACATTTTTGAGTGGAGCTGGATTCAACCTGCGTTATCTGAAAAATGCAGCCTCGCAAGGATGAAAGCTGTGTTTTGTCGTATTTTACCGCCACTTTGGAGAAGTTTTTCAAAACTAAAAGTTGCTGCTGAACATGCCTCCCAGTGAAACAGTATCTGTGTGGTTTCAACGCAGCGTGTTGATGAACAGTGTGTTTCCAGTGGGCGCTCGCCCTCTCCTCTGCTCTGCTCTTGCACTGGACGAGGGCTGGTCCTCTGCCTGGGACTCTGAGAGGCGATTGGAGATTTGAGGCTGGGCCCCGGAGCCTCCCCCCTCTGACACACTTTCAGCGCTGCACCACCAGCATGACTTTCATTGCTCTCCAAGGGCGGGTGGTGCACCTTCAGGAAAAAACAAACAAATATGGAGGCCGTAGGAGTGCAAGTGTACAGACCCTGCTCATTTGACTGTCTGTGAGTATGGTGCCCCAGCATCTGTGATATTGTTGGCATGCATTAAGGCATGATTGTGAAATTTATTGGTGGGTGTACAACACTAAATGAAGGACAGTGTGCTGAGAGCAAAATGAGGAAAGTGTGTGCAATCATAGCTTCTGCAGATTTCTCCTTGTGCAACTTTTTTTTTTTGTCAAATAGTTTTGACTGTTTCCGATTAATAATCAAAATTAGTTGTTGTCAAACAAGCACTGTTGCATTTGGTTGTTGATGTATTACTAAAAAGCCACAACTTTTGACAAATAACACGCCAACAGAGATCAGCAAAGAGTTAAAGATGCTTGTTTGTAACAGTAAACAGTAGATAAATTGTTCCTTGATGTAATGCCACCAGCTTTTACATGAGATTCTTTTTTTTTAGTATTATTATCCAGTAGGCAGAGCTGCTCCAGTCAAATTCAGCGGTAGTGCTGTGATAGTGGTGCAGCTCTGTCATTGCTCTGAACATTGTTGCTTACCTTCTCCTCTGCTTGCATGCAAAGCTGCTTCATTTCTCTGTTTGTCTGTCAAACCTGCATCAAAGACTGTTGGACTAATAATGACCATGATGGAGTCGAGCAGAACCAGAGGAATCATGTGTTGGGTGGGTGGGGCTCTTCAGCACTGTGCAGCCATTGTTTTTTTTTTTCCTTTGTTTAGTTTTTTTTTTTTCGTAGAGATACACACAAAAATTAGAGGAGGTGTACACACACATACATACACACACGCACACAAGTGAAAATTTTTAAAGGACAAAAGAGCTTTTTATTTGTCCCAATGCTCTGTTTGGCAAAAAGCCATACATCGTAAAGAAGAAAGAGAAAGAAATGAAGCTCGCTTTGTAGTGAGGCCTCTGGTCATTATTGCACACAAACACACACACACACATTCTAATAATCAGGAATGTATTAAAGAAAATCATGAGGAGCAACAACTGTTTGATCTCTGCTGTAAAATATTCTCATCTATTTGGAAACATGCTGCGATTAATTTCCTGTAGTTACAGACCTTTGATGGAGCTGATGTTGTAAACTTTGTGACATTTATTTTGAAACAATGTCTTACACAGCCAGCCTTCTACTCCAGCATGGCTGATTTTGTCGGCTGATATTGACATTGTTCCTGCTGTGTTTTTATACAACAGCAGCAACAATAAAAACAAGTATTTTCAATGGTTTAGAAAGCAGCGTCGCCATTAGATATGTTCTCCACCAGAGAGCACTGAAGTTCTTCTGAAGTTCAGAAAACTTTGAAATTTAGTGGTGCAAAGTTTGTGTAAGGCATATATAAAAAATGTCTGCCAGTATATTGCAATGAGATTTTTAAACTCTCAAATGTTTTATCCAGGTTTGAAAAGCACCTGGTAGTTGAACGTAGTAGTTGCAATAGCTTTACAAAGACTTAATTAAGATTTAGCGTCTCTTGCTAAAATGCAGCAGTTTTAGCCATGCTAGTAACATGGCTCCAGGGATTTTTAATGTCTGTCCGTTCAGTCAATCCACTTTTGTCCAGACTAAAATATCTCCAAAATGGATGGTTTTGCGCAGATATTCATTCTGCCAAAAGAACAAAGGCTTGCTTATTTTGGTCACCCTCACTTACTTAACTTTTTTATGTGCATTGAAATCTCTACATCTGCAGGATCAGTTTCGCTGAAATATGGTACAGATATCAGTGTTGCCCACACAATCAATCCTAGTAGTCTTTTGATTAGAGTTGTTCCGAACTTCCGGTACCAATACCAGTATTGGAAAATGCCTCTTATACTGCCGAAAATGCTGGTATCGGCAGATACCCCAGTCAGGCACAGATCCAATACCATGTGATTTATTAGTCACTAAATGGAACCCAGCTACTTCCCAGTTAGCTTAGTTAGTGCAGTGTAAGAATTAGATTTTCCTAGAGTTTAGTTTTTCAGTCGCTGTTGCACCACTGTTTTATCGTGTTTTATTTAAATCTTTTAATTTATGTAAATTATGATTATACCTCAACTTTTGAAGGAATTTTTATTTTTTTCTGGCTTGTGTCGGATCATTACTCGGTATTGGCTGCTACCCAAATTTAGGTATTGGAATCAGTATCAGGATTCAAAAAATGGTACCGGAACATGTGTACTTTGGATTGTCCCACTTTTTCCTCAGCAAGTCAAAGTTTTCCTCAGCAGGTGTCTCCCAGGCAAATGACATCTAGTGCTAATTAGGAAATGTTAGCATGCTAACGCGACAAATTAAAATGATGAACATGGTGAACTAGGCCACTAGGATGACTGTAGCCCTTTAGCCTTGTTTTTATGTCAATGTTATTTCTTAAAAGACGTTCACGAAATCAACTGCGTGGCCTAAATACTGTAGCTTTAAAAGAATATGATGTTTTCTGGTCTGTTGTAACAATGGGTCGTCACCCTCTCAACCGTGGAATGTGCCCCCTTAAAACTTTTAACTTATCTGTTATTTTTCTGATTAAATGTTGATTGTCATTAAATTACCATTCCAAGTCATCATAAAGGGAACATTGTATTTAAGGGAAAGTGTTAAGCTATTAAACATTCTCTCCGTGAGAGTGTATTTCGTATAGTTATCTTGGTCTAAATTCACTGCAGTGTAACTTAAATGAAAGCCTGTATGTTGTGTCAGTATCTGTAATTTTGTTAAGCAGTGTGTAAATTTTATGTGTTTAAAGGCAACAGTAGCTTGTCTGTTTTCTGTCTCGAAGTGGAGAGAGAGGCTGGTTGTATCTTAACTTGTGCCTGGAAGCATTTCTCCACCGTCAGGTTGCGTTTTCCCTCACAAAACCTTCAAAGGTGTGAAGACATTTTAATCAAAAGAATCATTGCCAAAACTTTTCTGTTTCATTTCGTGGTTTGAACTTGAGGGGAAGCAGGTGTAAAGTTAATGCGCGTGCTTCCTGTGCAGAAATATTTCACAACAAGTGTCTTTGAGGTGAATAATAAGTTGAGCTTTACCTCAGATTCAACATGAGGACAGTATGTGTGTGTTTGTGTGTGAGAGAGAGAGAGAGGAAGCGGAAAACACTGAATTTTTACACTTGTGCTGTACTGGATCCACCAGGATAAAAGTAAACATCCTGAGTGCAAACAGAGGACAGATGGACGAATTCAGGTCATGGAGGTTATTAGCAGTTGCCACTTAAACTCTCGATGATTTCTGCCACTAGAGGTCTCTCAATCAAAACAATGACAACAGAAGAAGTAGCCCAATGACAAAGAAGTAGTGTGGGATCCTGGAATTTGTTTATTTCATTGTTAGACAGCCGCCAAAATATATCTGACTGACTCAGGCAGAACTGTCACAGACAAGGTAACTCATTCAAGTTTTATTTACGTTACGTTTAGTCATGTTTGCCAACTTCCCTCCTCCCTCTCTGACTGGAGCTAGAAATTGAAAAACAGACATTGTTGGAAACGTTTTGAATAATGCAAGAACACAACACAGCAAAATATGTAACAAAAATATTATCGTTTTTGTCATTTTAGATGAGTAAGTGTGAATATGTTTTTAAAGCTGTGGAGTTTTCTTTAACATGCAGAAACTACTGCGACAGTGTTGTGCATTAGTGCATTACTGTATTACAAACAAAAGTATTGTTGTGAAAGTGTATGAATTTTAAGTAATGCATGTACTGTACTACTGGGAATTTTAATTAATTATTTTTCTGTAATAATGCATCTTAACTCATATATTAAAAGTAGATCTGTAAAAAAATGTAGTACAATTAAGATTTGCCTCTGAATTGTTTAGGCAGTAGAAATATGAAAGAGCATGAAATACTTAAAGTACAGTTGTCTACAAATTGTACTTAAGCACAGTACTTTACTGTATGTAGTTACTTTCCAGCCCT
>JAQLOL010000002.1:22155726-22169660 GCA_029783665.1 Naso thynnoides | reverse complement strand
TTATGATTGAGTAAGCTTCCCTAGTGGTCAAACTAAATATGAATGATATTTATAATGAAATATTATATTATTATGGTGATTATCAAAGGGAAAGTTGTGTAAAAAAAACAGTGGGGCTGTTGTGCCGTGCTGGAGCTGCATGTTACAAAGATGCACTGTTTGAACAGACACATGTGCACAAGACGCAGCAGTTCAGTAAGGCCACGCACACGCTGCTCACGTATCCGGTGTGTCACGGAGACAAAACAATCACAGTTGACAAAAATTACTGAGGTAGGCCTAGTTTGATAGTAAGTTAGTCATTTAAAATGAATATTTTCTTTTTCTCTATCTTTAGTGTTTGGGCTGCAGGTCAGACCAAACAAGTAATTTCACAGTGTTAACTTGGACTTTAGAGAATTTATAATTGTTTTTATATTTTAACTAATTTGTGACATATTTTCGCTATATAACCAAAATTGTCAAAAGAGTTTAGAAATATACAGTAATAGATCAGTGCCAAGAATCAAACCCACCTGAATTCGGTCACAGCTTGGTTAATAAGTGACATAATTAACTCTTAATTACCATTTATTTACCAATCGTTTACACATGTGAGTGTAAATAATTGAATTGCCCTTTTATGGCTCAAGTTAATCCGTCTGGATTAGATTTGTAAATACTCTGCTGCCTTTTACAGTCTATTTTCAGGACCAACGTCATTGTGGCCATAATGGATGAAGCGTATAATTTTTCAAGTCATTCATAAAGTAATGCCTATGTCTTAGTGGTGTCCATCTGTACTCGTTGATCTGATAGTAACAGTGGAAATTATCCTCAAGACGTTTTTCAGTTATTATTAGAAAAAATATTATAAACCATAAAGAGAACAAAGTAAACAGTGAAGGATTCTATTACTGACCAACACTAATGAATCTCTTTCTTTTGCAGTTTAACCCAAAGCATGATGGTTCTCCTTCATTTGTCATTGATGTGCCCTCAATGCTGTCAGCTTTATGGCCCTTTAATGACGATTTACAGCCCAAGGTGATCTCAGTTATACCTGCGGGTGTTATATGTTAATATACCTCTCACATGAGGGTCCCCTGCAGAACAATGATAACTGTTTCCGAGTGCAGAAAAAAAGACTCTGAAAGAGTTTCTGTTCTTGGTGAGAAGTGGACAAATCTAGTCACAGGGACACAGTTGTTTAATGCCGAGTTCACACTAAAGGATTGTAGCCCTGATTTCGCTGACAGGTTTTGACAAAAGCACAGGTTCAGAACCAAATCTGTGCTCGCAATCCAAGAGGCGCCAAAAAGATATCAGGGTCTGAGCCAATGAGAGCAGACACATCACATCCCCACTGTCATTAGAATCAGGTCTCCAAATTCACTCTTGTTAGGCACAGTAAAGTCAGAGCACACTGTTTATTTAAGCATTTGTGACCTTGTCATCTTGCTAAACTGTGTTACAGGCATGCAGCTTTGTATCTGCAAAAAAAAAAAAAAAAAAATTCAAGTCTCCGTTTTTTGACTGCAAATCAACCATGCATGAAAAACTTGTACTGGGCCACTCGATCACCAGACAGACTTATTGAGGATTCATCCTGGTGAAAGATCTTGTCATGTGTGACCCACCTGTCGCTGATCAGCCATGCAGTGTTAACCACAACTTTAAGATCCTAAATAAAAGACAGAAAGTTGTATAGTGTGAACAGTACAGCAGTGTGATGACTGTGAAAGTCATGTAGTGTGACCAAGACGTAACATGAAGCGACCTGATGGTTTAGATATTCAAAACAGTAAAGGAGTACAAGCAAAGAGATAATAGGTGTGATGAGTGATAAACTTCTGAAAAAAGAAAACAGAAAATTTTCACATTTAATATCAAAAATTACAAATGTGCAAATGTCATTGTCAATGTTTAGTCAGACTATGATGTCTTGATGTTTCCGTAGATATTGTTTGGATTTAACAACTAATTAAAATATATTGTTGAAGTCACATTGACACCAGGTGCAATATCGCAGGAGCTGCAGTTTCTTGATAAAGATCAGATTTGTGCAATGAAGAATTACAAAAAAATACTGTAGCACTTTTTTGCTGGGGTCCAACTGATATATTGCTTTTCTGATATTAATGGCCAGTATTTGCCTTTCAGAGATAGGCAGGTAGATATGCGGCAATATTAAAACTTTTTTTTTAAGGCTGGAAAAAATGCTTGGGCTAGTGATTTAAATGGTATACATAACTAGTCTGTCAAGCAGAGGGCAGTCTGTTATTTAATAACTAGTAAGTGAAGAGTTAACTCTTTAGTGCACTGATAAAATGTAAGAAAACCTGACGTCATTACATGTCTTTGTTACAGGTATTTGAAAACCACATTCAGGCGATATTATATTTACGTATAATATCGGCCGATACATCTGATATTGGAATTGTCTTGCTTCCTAATATCAGTATCAACACTGAGCCCAAAATCCCATATTGGACAGGCCCCAACAAAGTGTCACATCATGATTTTGATATTTTTTTCAGTGAAAATGAACATTTTGACGTCAGAAATGATCGTTCTTACTAATAGTGAATTATCTTGCATTTTTGCAATTGCAAGATCTGTCAGAATAATTGCAGCATGATTTTTTGCACTGTATACCTCTAGAGTATCCATGCCCAGTAATACAAGCTAATACAATTTGTCTTTTTCTTAGGCTTCCTGTTTTGTGAATTAAGTTGCTGTCAGCTTTTTCTAATCTTTCAGTTCAATAACAATAATCTTGCAGCTGGTGAGTGCAACGTGCATACTAAAGACGCTTTCACAGAAATATCAGAGGTAGCTTAAAGTTCATCTGGAGCCTCTGACCTCCTCAGCTGTGTTAATTAACCCAAATCCTCTGAGCTTAAGCAGAACAAACACATCAATTTAAAAAACGAAGCAGTCAAGACTGCGATTTTGAGATGCACCGTGCATGTTGTTGCAGATAAAAAATGTTATGTAGAGGAGCGAGAAGACCCAAGCTGCAGACATACCAGGGTGTAACAGATTTGTTCTTTGTGCTGTGTTGAACTGGGAGTGCAAGACTTCAGCACTCAGCATCCACAGGGTTAAAGAAGTGTATGCGGCAAAGTGAGCCAGTAGCCCAGGGCCAGTTTCAGTAAAAGGGGTGGCCTTGCAAAACAAAGGCACTAACTGTTAGCAGCACATCCTGACATCAAGTGATGCACCATAAAGGAATAAATTCAGATTTTACATAAAACAACACAAATTTGAAAAAGCTCATTGTACTTAACAGAGATTCCCTGACATGCATAACTAATTACTTTTCTTGCCTTTTAAAAGATGAGCTGTATGTGTCTGCCCTCAGACTTGCAGGCTTAGTCTGTTAGTGCAACCAAGAGGGAGGCAGCTACAGCACTTGTTAGCTTTGACAGAAGTTAATAAAAGGAGTTTTCTTTTTAATTTGGACGGATCAGTCTACTGTTAATGATGCTTGAGATGCTTGGATACCAACCGTATGAGGTATGTTTAAAATCAGAGTTTTCTTTTCTGGAGGGGAGGTTTTTGGAGACTAAATTCTCACCTAATTTACTCTCTTCAAGCCAGTACAGTTGTGTTCTTCGCCACAACAGTGCTGATTATCTGTCTACATTTCGTGATGACCTATCTTTGTGTAGTTCTTTGATAAACCACAAAATATTTCTGTCATTGCATCAAACAATTCAGACGATAGACGGGAAGGTTTAAATATAGATGCCAAATGAGCTGGAAAGCAGCAGCACGGCTTCATTTAAAAGGTGTTACAGCCTGAGAAACACTTTCTCTGAAATTTCTTTGCCTGCAGTAGCTTTTCTGAATTATTACTGCTGGGGAAAAGGATTAATGATGCACAGAAATCAAATTTAGCCATAACCTGAGCGAACAGACGTGTGTGTGTGATTTTTTGCTTAAAAATGTGAATATTAAGTGAAGAAAAGCAGAAAATAGCATTCACAGATAAATATGTCAAACTAGTTTTCTGCTGAGACTCTTTGAGATAACATCTGACAGTGTCTCCATGGAAAAAGTTTGTGCTCTGTTTGTTTTAGTGTTGTAGTCTGTATTGTGTAATAGTCAACATAGGCAAGACTTGGAGGTATTAAGAGGCTTTTTCATCCAATAAAAGACTGCTTGGCCAAAAAATATGGAATTTGACTGCAGGGATAACATCGTCGCAGTTTAAAGTGAGATTTTTCCAAATGATCTTAGCCTTTTCAGCAACTTTTGGTCTGCAAGTATGACTGAAGTGCAGTTTTTTTATGGTTTATTTTTAACACTCTATTATCTTGCCTCTTTCCTTTGTTTTTCCACCAACAGGTCCAGACTCACCTGGAGAACCCAACCAAATACCACATCCAGCGCTCGCAGCAGCAGCAGGTGAAGCGTTACCTGGGAAAGCTTGGCTCTCAGGTGTTGAGCTTGCCCTGCCCCAACCAGTCTTCTGACCACGGGGGCATGCCGCCAGGGCCGGGCAACAGCGCCCCTAACAGCCCTATGGCCTTACTGACCCTGAACGCCAACTGCGAGAAAGAGGTGAGGACGTAGTTATGCTCATCGCCGCATCTCACAGACTTCCTCTTTTTGTGATATTTTACACATTTACTCAGACTAATCTGCATGTCCTTTACCCTTTATTTTGTCTTGTTTTAGATGGATGATGTCATTGATGACATTATTAGTCTGGAGTCCAGTTACAGTGACGATATCCTCGGTCTCATGGATCCTGGACTTCAGATGGCCAACACGGTATGTGTGTGTTTACGTGAACTCATCCTCAACACTGGCTGTAAAAAGTGGAAGCACTAAGCGAAGTGGATGCAGCCACTTGAATGTTGAATTGGCTGTGAGCTACCAGAAATAGGAACGATCTCTAACTATTTGTGTAAAAAGAAAAAACTAGTTTTAAAAGTAATTTTAGGGAATACTTTCATCAGACAACTAGAAGAGACTCCAGGAAATCACTGCGTCCAGCCAAGAAATTTTCATTTTTGCAATTTGTGTGTGTGTGTGTGTATTAAACACATAGGATGCAGTGTGTTAATTAGGGAGCTTTAAAGGTGCAGCTAGGTGGTTTTTTTGTAACCTTTGGACTGAGCTAGGCTAGCTGTTTCTCAGTTTCAAGTGTTTATGCTATGCTATGCTAAGCTAAGCTAAGCTAGCATGAGTGGTTTCTGTCTCCTCATGTAACTCTTCCCAAAATGTTGAACTTTTCATTTAACTGTGACATCTTGCTTATTTTCTCACCACCCTTCATGCTCACCCTGTGATACTGCTTAGCATTGTCACAGTGGGGTTGCTTAATGTCTTTGCTGTGTGTGCTCAGATCCCCGTGCCTGCTAACCTCATGGACATGTATGGTAATCAGGGTATGTCCCAGCAGGGTCTGCCCATCAGCAACTCCTGCCCTGCCAACCTGCCCAACATCAAAAGGGAATACTCTGGTAAGCAGCGCAATCTGTCACAGCAAGAGACATACAAACTCTTAAATGCCCTGTTTCTGTCATCATGACATGTTGATCAGTTGTTTATAGATTCTCCAGTGCATGGAGAATATCAAGTCTTAAACAATACACATGAAGCTTTACTCTCCAGGCCATTGTGCAGCTCATAATGTAGTGTTTTGTTAATAGCCCAGTTTTTGTATCCTCCTCTGTGCGGGGGTGTTGATTGTACATTTCTGACAGTTTTTTCATTGTTTTCATTCTGCACATTTTGATACTGAAACTAATTTTTTTATCACATAGTTTCACAGTCCCCGGCGATCATGCATATGCTGGATAAGTCTGGATCCTGTGGCAAATTTGACAACTATCAAAGGCCTGAAGGGTTCCCTGTGGGTACGTGTGGTTAACCAGCCTCAAGAAGGCAAAATTAGCTGCTGCACTGTTTTATTTGATTGTGTTGATCGATCAAAACCATTTTTTTCAGAAGCTGAGGTAAGAGCAATGGCAAAGGAGAGGCAGAAGAAGGATAACCACAATCTGAGTGAGTTTTAATTGAATTGAATTGCTCTTAGAGATATATAACTTTGCAAATGAATGCTTCGTTATAGTTGCCTTAGTGGCGTCTTCTTTATTACACTGTATACAAAAACAAAAAATCTTAAAAACAAATTTGCAGGTGTTTTTTTTTTGTCTGCTAAGCATGGATTCCTGTCTTATATGCTCTCCTGTTCTTGTTCTGCAGTTGAAAGAAGACGGCGGTTCAACATCAATGACCGAATCAAAGAATTGGGAACTTTAATTCCAAAATCCAACGACCCGTAAGTAACTTGTTTAATTCACTCTCCTTTTTATGCGTTATTTCTTATTTAATGCAGATTTCTTGACAAACAAACTTTCAATGAAAAAATGACAGCATTAAAAACACAACATACAGATGAGTGGTTCCCCTCTTTTGTGCTACTTATACAAGCCACCATGAACTCCTGGTATAGTAAATCTGATGTTTAAAAAAGCCTGTAAGACATGTTCAATTGTTACAAAGAGGCAGAGATAGAGGAGATTTTTCCAGCAGCTTAAACAAAGACATCAGTTGTGGGAAAGTTATTCCTCTTTCAAACAGAGTGCTGAAGGGTTAAAACACTGACTTTTTTTCAAGTCAGTCCTAAAACAATGCACATTCACACATTGTTTTTTCACTGAAAGAGCTACAAGGCTGCAAAGAGGTCCTCTCCTGATGTGATTTCACTGACAAGTTTTGTGCAATATGTAAAGTTCAGCTGAAGCTAATATGAGTTTGTCAGCACAGATCCCTTCGTTTTGCTACGATCACACTACTGCATCTAATCAATTCGACAGTGTGTGATTAAAAACACAGTCTTTTCCAACAAAGACTGTCAATGTGAAGTCAACCTTTTTGTAATTGGCAGTTAAAACCTCATATTAGCTTCAGTTGAACTTTAGAATGCACTTTTATGACAGACTCAATAGGATGTGAACCTATTCTTTGCTCAACGGACCTGTTTAGTGTACAGATCTGTAAATTTTATGTAATTTGATGAAATTGATCCAAAAGTTGTTAAATAAATAAACAGAATAAAGAAATATTCAGATATTTCTTAAGTTTGAAAGCAACACTTTAAGCTCTTTTCTTTTTGTTGTCCTTTGACCTTCCCTGTGGTTTGGGGAATGTCCCAGCAGCTCCTTTTGTTTTGTCTACTGATGGTTGTTTTGCTAAACCCCAGCTGGGTTCTCCACCCTCACATCTGCCTCTGTGCACATAAACTGAGACGCTGCTGTCACAAAAATACCTGGCCTAACATCGCTATTATTATGCATAATACATAATGGTTTTTAAGAAATAAAGTGTATGTGGTTGTTGGTGTTAGAAAATTTTAAATACCAGTAAACAGTATAATAATTACTTTAAATGTAATTTATACAGCCCTTCATATTTCTGACCACTTCAAATCTAAAAGCAAAGGGAATTTGAATCTATAACTGGGGTTTTTCCCATTCAACCATGTAAAGATCAATTGTACCCAGTGCGACCTTTCATTCTGCAGGGAGCTCAGGGTCATCCTTATGATGCTCAGGGTCACATCTCTGACCTCTGGAGCAGCACTGCTCCTTGTTCCTCGTCCTCCTCTGTCATGTTACTCTGACTTAACAGATACAAATGGCAGCGAGTGTTCTGTAAAAGAAAATTCAATTTGAATGAAAAACTTAAGTTTGATTATTCAGACTAAACATCGCTGATTGTAAAAATATATGATCTCAAGAGTCTTTAGAACGTAAAAATAATGGCTCCCCTATGACTTTCAGGGACATGCGCTGGAACAAAGGCACCATCCTGAAGGCATCAGTGGATTATATCAGAAAGCTCCAGCGGGAGCAGCAGAGGGCCAAAGAGCTGGAAAACCGTCAAAAGAAGCTTGAGCATGCCAATCGACATCTGATGTTGAGGATACAGGTAAACAAACTTTCATAATGTCAAGTGATTGGAAGGTAGATATTTAAAACTGGTTCTGTCTTTATGGCACACTCGCCTGAAATGAAGAGAGCCTCCACTGACGTCAGAGGAAATTGTTTTACTTGAATGATGTACATCAAGCTTCAGGGAAAATGAGCAGAGCCACTATTTCACACAGCAAAAGCCACTTATGTGAGGCCATCGTCTTGTAACTGAGCAATCACAAGACCACAAGAGGCGTCACGATGTGTGTCTGTGTGTGTGTGCGTGTGTGTGAGAGACCTCAGCTGACATTGATTGATTGATCACATTGTACATTTGCTTCAGGGTGATCATTCAGAGCAGCACAATCAGAGAAAAAAGAAAACCCTCTGAGTTTAAACTCAAGGTAACTCATAACACAAAACTCAGTCAGTCACATTCAGGTGGAGATTTAAAACAAAATGTCACCTCCACTTAACGCCTCTGCTCATCTGATTCTTAGGGGGAATTCTAGATTACTGTACTCAGTAAATCGATTTAAAGCATTACAGGTTTAAAAAAGTAATTATTTCAAATGATCATTTACTTCTCATGTTACTTCGATTGTTACTGGGTAGATTTTTGAGCAAGAAATCTACTTTTTTTTTTTTTTTTACATTACACTTGCCATTACCTTTATTATAACTAGTCTGCTCTAATGGTAAGGAGCAACTCTACCACAGATGCCAAGTTGCCAGCTGCCTGAGAAGAAAAAACATCTGGGTTTTTTAGATTTTATACCAAAATCTAAAAGAGTCTAGTCATATTAAGAAGTAGCCTACTTTCTCTGCAAAAAAAACAAAACAAAACTGAGAATTCTGCTTTTAAAACTCCTCCGCAAGCACATTAAAGTAAGTTGCACGGATAACTATTAGCTCAGATATTAGCTTTGCTGATTTTTTTATGTGTGAATGACATTAACTTACCTTTTGTCTATAGTGGTCTGTTTAGCTTTTGAATTAAATGATAGTAAAAAATAATTGGTTATAACTTTGAGTAATTAGCTAACGAAGTGCTTTTTTTTTTTTTTACACTAATGGGTTCCTCAAATGGTCATTTTCACTTTTACTTAAGTCGTTTTTTTGTGGGAGTATTGTGCTTTCACTTCAGTATAGATTTTCCCTTTGCAGTGAATTTTTATTTTGGACCATCTATGGAGCAGGTGAAGCCCTCCCATGATCTGAAGCTCCACTCATCCGGACACGGGAATGGCAGACTGTGATGTGGCATTATGGCAGAGAGGAAAACTCTTCACTGACTAACTTGTGTGTCTCTGTCTGGTTTGCAGGAGTTGGAGATGCAGGCGCGGGCTCACGGTCTGGCCATCGCATCCTCAGCACTCTGCTCCCCTGAACTCGGCGCTCGGACCATAAAGCAGGAGAACACTCTGGAGGACTGTCACCAGGACCTGTACACACTCCACCCCCATCACCAACACCACCCCTCCTGCACCCCAGAACAGCCCGGCACCCTGGAGCTAAACGAGAGCCACTCAAACTACGCCGAGGGCCACTACAGCGTTCACAGCAAGGCAGGCTCCAAACTCAACGACATCCTCATGGAAGACACCTTATCACCGGTGAGAGGGGGGGACCCTTTGCTCTCGTCCGTCTCCCCTGACGCTTCAAAGGACAGCAGTCGCAAGAGCAGTGTAAGCATGGATGAGAATGAGCAGGGCTGTTAGCACCCCCTACTGGAAGACACCTCGCCTGCATCTCCAACACCTCCATCCTGCTGCAAGTGTTCCTGTCAGCAGCTAACACACTCCCAGCTGCTGGAGAGGTTTATCCTGTTTGTGTCATTTGTTTTTGTTGTCTTTTTCTCCCCCCTACCCGTGTTTACATGTATTGAATCTTTTTTTTTTTTTTTTGTGATATCGTTATCTTTTCAAGCCCTCAACCTTGATTTCAAGGACTGATTCTAAATATATGTTTGCTTTAATCAATACTTTGATGACAATGAATTACAAAAATAGAAGTTTTTATATTACACATTTATCTTTGGATAGAGGCTAGATTATGTTTATTTCTATTGATTCCAAAGACTCTAGGGAAGTTATGAATCACGGTCAGAAATGTAGATATTTTGTGGTGAGATGAACACTGGTTTTTAAATCACTTGCAATAATAGAAGAAAATCTATTTATTAATATAGTGCTTTACACTCCTCGCGTCTTAGATTGAACTTGAATGTCAATGCCTTATTAAGATGTGTATACATCGATGTCGTTTTGCTATGCATGTTTTGGCTGTTAGCTGAGTCTTTGTCAGTCTTCCAGTTGAAATTTCTTCCTTGACGAATAATCAGTTTTTTAGATCTGATCTTATTTATGTATCTATGTAAACAGGATTTTATGTACACATTCCCCTGAAATTTTTTATTTATAACAAAGAATTTATGAAGAACCTTTTGAGAAAACTGAGATAGTAATAAATTTAAAAACTAAAAAGCCAAAATATCTCCTTTAAAAAGATTAAAATCAAACCAAGTCAATATGATAATGGCTAATTTTAGTCTTTTATTCAGTGTAATAAAGAGCAAGAAGCAATAACAAGAGAAAAAATGCCAAATTTCACCACATGGATGCATCTTTTAAACAGTGTGCACCAGGTATAAATACACATTCCTTTCTGACAAAACCACTGGTATACCTAAATTTAACAAAGAATCAAAGACTTTTTTAATAAAGAAGCCTCAAAGCTTGTCGCTGATTTCACTTGATAAATCTGATTGTTACATAAATCTTTAAATCTTCAATAAGTGATTAATGCAAAAAAAGATAAATCAGTTTTCATAGTATTTTACATGCATTGATCAATATTTAGAACTGCCAATATGTCAGCACACACACAGTAACATTTCAGACGTGTTGACACAAATATTCAGTTTTTATACTTGTCCATCCATTTCCTAAATTATTGTTTTTTACACCACTGTGGTGACATTTCACATTCAGTATGTTTTTTTTTTCCATTATGTGAACATTTATATTGCCAAGGAGTATAAGGAGACTGCTTTGGGATTTTGTATGAAATGCATGACATTGTCAAAACACTGGAGTGACCTCTGTAAATTGAAGTGTGGTTTGCCACAAGCGTAAACTAACTGCTGTATTTGGCTTTTTAAACGCATACAGAATATTGTATGAGATTATGTATTCTTTATTGTGTACGATTGTTGTATAGTTCAGCAGTTTGTTTTCAACAGTTGTAGCACATTGCATACAAATGCCTTTGTTAATAACTACCTGCCATATATTGAGACCCCTGTTACAGCACAGCCTCCATGTTGTTAAACTATGCAATGGTTGAAATTGTGCCTGCAGGGCAGCATCGTGTCTTGATCATGTGATTTCTGTATGAATTAGGCTAAAATGGTATAAGTTAATTATCTTTTTAATTGATTTAAGTGCCTTATAGTCGTTTCTTTTAGCCTGGTGATGTATGAGAAGTTGTAGACTGTGATGCAACATTTTATTGATGTTTATACTGGTGTTTGGTGCCTCATGGATTGACTGAAGAGTGCCAAGGTACTTTAATAAGCAGAACAGAGCCTGTAGTCAGTGCAAGATAACACTTTAAGCCCCTCAGACTCAAGAACCGCAAGGTATGGTTTGTTATTATAAAACCCCAAAGTGTTAAGTATAAAGCATTATGAATCAATCATAAGAGTAAATAGAGTAAAATGAAGAAATAAACCAATGAATACTAAATAAGCAATTAATTGTTAAAACCCATTATTTATTTATTTTTATTTTCCTTCAGTGTTGAGCGATTTTTTTTTTCTCCCCTCTAAATAAAATATTTATTTTAAAACTGTCACTGCCCCTCAGGGACTTAATCAGTCTTCCCTACAGGCTTAACTACATCCACAAAATTTAGCCAACTAGCTTATTTAGCTCTTGTTGGCTAGAGCCACCACAATGCTAAAGCTAATGCTGGCTAGCTGCTTTAGCAGCACAGGAACAGTAACTTACTACTACTATTTAGCACAACTCGACTGCAAATGTCACTTAGCTTTCTAGCTAAATAGCTAGAATTTCACAGCAAACAGCTAACTTTAACCCAGATTTATCTTGGAAATGATGTGTCTCTATAGTAATTCCTTGAAAAAAAGATATGAAGGAACTCTGCGAAAAGCAACAGCATTTCTGTTTGAACGTTGTAGCCAACATGAGCTAGTTAGCTTTTCTTAAGCCTGCAGAGAAAACTGCTTAGCATCGACTATTTGTCAATATTAGCACATTAGCATGCTGATAATAGCTTTTATCTCAAAGCACTGTTGTGCCTGCAACAAATACATCCCTGCAGAGCTGTTAGCATACTTCATCTGCTTTTAATTTATTTATATAATTCTAAATTTCATAGTGTCTTTTTTAAAAAAATTAATTCATACTGAACACTTTGGGGTGGCTGTGCATTTACTTCATCTTTGCTGAGGTCAAATTCTAGAGTGAGGGCAGTGTTTCCAAAGTTGTACTGAAATGAGTTACCATCCATAGACTAGTACAAATGTAGTTTAAAGTGATGACTGCCAAAATTTGTTGCCAAAATTCAATATACAATAATTTTCTACAATGTATTTAATTATAATATTATACATAATATTTAAATAGCGGTTTTTAGCAGCTTAGCTAATGCAGGACTGATAGTGATGTTTCTTCTCCATCTTTGCAAGCAATACCTAAGACATGTTGGCAATCAGGCCATAAGTAAACTGCACACACGTGAAGTACAGTGAAAGTTCATTGTCTGTGGAGGAATCAGTTTGGCAAGAAAAATTTACTTAAGATATATCTAATGTTAGCTTTTCTGTTGCTCAATTGTATCACACAGTCCACGTGACAGTGAAGTAGTGCAGAACTTCTGCCGTGAAGCCCATGAGATGTGGTTGAAAGCCCTGAACAAGCTAGTAAATTGATCTAAAATGGAGTGGGTTTATTTAAATTTAAAAAAAAAAAAATTTTTTTAGTCAAAGTGAATCAAAGCTTAGTTGACTGCAGAAGAATGGCCATTGTAGTGACACCAAATGTACATACTGAGCCTTAATAGTGCAATACCCACAGGCCTGTAACATTGCCCTATGACTGAACCCAGATCAGTTTCTTGATGGAGATAAATCATCAAAACCCTGAAATGTGACTGTTTTTATGAGCATCATCAGTATCACGCATGACAGTGGTGACATAATTTGAAGCCATCACTATGACTGATTTCTCCAAATGAATCTTCCAGCTGTTAATTATTATGGTACATTATAACCACTAATGAAGAACCATCTCCTCTGCTCATTCTCATTCCTGTGGTTCATACAGACGACGTTCTCTACTGATGTTGCTACTGTTCTTATTGTTACAGTTTATATGAGACGAATGTAGCAATAGTTGCTGTACGCACTGGTTTCAGATGAGTGAACTCAAACTCATTGGTACTCAATGTGGAAACTATCTTACTAGAAATATTAAAAGTTTTATTTGAATGTTTGTATAGCATGTGTTTTTCTGCCTCTAAATCTAAATCCCAAATTTTAAACTGCCAATGCAACAAAGATAAGGTTTTTATGAATAAGGTAAGTTGTGCCTATGTAGCACTTATACAGTTAGCTGTATAATAAAATACTTATACAGTTAGCTGTATAATAAAATTCAGTTAATGGTTTAGAAAACACTATAGCATAGAAGTAAGGAGAGGTGAGGCTGCTTTTTTTTAATTTGTGTATTTGTCAACAGTTTTAACTTTTCAGGTTTTAATATCACCTCTGTTTTACTTCTTTCTTACTTTTTTCATTCATTGTGCCCATAGAAATGTATTTTATTAGTGGACAAATGCATTAACAAATGCAGCTGCTTACAATTACATGATATTGTGTTAATGTAGACCATTTAATAAATGTTTATATGTTGCTTTTACATTCTAAAGATGGGGGCTTAAAATACAAACTTAATGTATTATATTTAAGTTATAGTTGTACATACACATATT
>JAQLOL010000002.1:22122456-22149254 GCA_029783665.1 Naso thynnoides | reverse complement strand
TGTAGCAATGATCAAGGCCTGTGATTAAATTACACTCCTATAGTGGTGTTTTTGTTTGTTTGTTTGTTTCTTTTTTTTTTCTTTTTTTTTTTGCACTACCTCATCGCCATAACAAGTCCAACAGGAGTGAGAGGGAGCCTGATCAGTACAAGTAACTGAATGGTTGTCAAGCACCACAGCAGTATTATTTGTATCGTTTATCCTGAAGTATTCACTGTCAGCTTAACTATTTTAAGGAAAGTGTAGACTAACTCAAACTGTTGTCCCCTATGCATCAGCTCGAAAGAAAGGTAATATTTTTACTACATGCTCTTATTTTTTTATTTCAATTTTATCGTGCTCTCCCTTGTCAAGACTGCAGGATTATTCTCACAGAATTGGCAATATTACCCTTCGAGATGCCTAAAATTCAGCAATTCACAGTCCTGTTTGCTTCCCTTAGTGTTCCCCTTGTTTCGTCCTTGTCTTTCTCTTCCTTCATACAGTTTATGTATAACTTAAATTTAGTTAGATTCCTTTTGTGCCAGACAAAATAATGAAAAAAAAAAAAAAAAATTGAATCCAGCAAACCTAATCATGTGTCCAGAAAGCTGAGAGATACCTATGCTAAATTAGCTAACGAAGCTAACGGTGGATTCCATGAAGGCAAACCTGGTCTCATTTTTTAACTTTATTTTGATTAATTTATATGGTTTTTGTGTGGGAAAAAAAAAAAAATCACATTTTACCGGGATTTGTGCAATAATTGATCTTAACTGTCATGTTGTTGACCAAACTGTATATTGTATAAACAAGTGACAAGTTGTTTGAAAGCAACAAAATCACCAATGTCTTCCATTAAGATATGTATAGACTCATGTGCATTAGCTTATTTAGAGGGACTGTGGTGCCGACGTTATAGTAGCCATGCATGACCAGTAGTGACGCTTGCTTCATGAAGAATAGTGAAATCGATTTCTAGACTAAGCTGGAGCTCAAACCTGAGGAAACCTTTAGAGTTAAATTAAAAAAGGTGGATGATTGATTTGCTACGTGTTCAAATACTCGACATTTAGCTGCAGCTTTGCCCTTATCTTGGACTCATGCAAGATCACCTTTTTGTCCTTGTCTCGGGTGTACAATAAGTTGCATGATTAAAAGCAAAGAAAGTATCACAAAGTAAGGGTATGATATTAGTAAGTAGGGATGCACAATATTAGATTTCGGCCGATATTTCCAAACTCATTTTGACCGATACTGGTATAAGCACACATTTTTTTCTTCATTGCAAAGAACATTAAGTTTCTCCTGTATTAGAATTTACCTGGTACCTTATTTGTTTTTAAGACAGACGTAAAACAAGACAAACATTTGATTCTATCATAACTGATAAATGTTTTCTTTTCCAAATATAGACATTCAGTGATGAAAAACAAGGTAATTTCTACAGATTACATGTACATGATGTGCAAACTGGATTTTTTATTTTTTTTACAGTAAAAACAAGCTTCATAAGCCTTTTTGAGAGTTACAGTCAGCACTGTAACAACCTGGTGACAGGCCGCGAGCTCTGTAGTGCATAAAATAAAATGTGTCGCTTTTTAATGGAGCTGATACTGTCAAATTAAAAATAATTCTCCTGATTAAACAGCAGGTTTGCAGGGTGGCTCCCCGAGACGATCCCGACAAAGTGCTTGAAATAACTCAAAAAACAAATCTGTCACAAATGTAAAAATTTAAACTAGCTGTAGTCCAGATCTAAAATCGCAGTCTTCAGAATCCACTTTAAAATTTAAGAAATGAGGATGAAAAAATTAAAATAAGAATACAATTTCAGCTGAGGTAGGTCTGTTGGTTCTGCTTAAAACTGCACAAACTCCATGCTTTATCTTATAAGGTGAAGTATCACAGTGCATTGATAAATTTCGATATCTGCAGATATTGACATGCTGATAATATTGTGCATCCCTGTCGATTAAATTCGATAATATAGGCATACATATAAAATTAAGTGCTTTTTTTGCAGGACTGCTTCTTAGGATTTTTATCTTTAAGTAAAAGCTGAAAAGAACTCATCAAAAGAGGTAGCTTTTATGGAGCAAGCTCCCAAAAATCGAGTCTCAGATGTGACAATGATAGAAACCTCTAGAGAAATGTTATACTAAGGGTAGAACTTTAATTTAATCCTAGATTTGGGTGTAACCGACGTAGCGTTTTAGTCTTAGAATTAAGATCTCACCATGACATTGTATTGTACATAAGCCCTCATAGTTTTTGGGGATTTCGGAGTGATATATTTTAATCCATAAAATTGTATTTGATTAGAGTTTTAGAAGCAATAAACTACAATAATGCATGAGTTTAGTGCCAGGGTGTTTGTGTAAAAAGGAGTCCATAACGTCATGTGGAAAGAACTTTCCCTCCCTCTCCTTTATGCCGACAGTAGCAAACTATTAGTCACTTTATTTAGCTTTAGAATACAGTATCACTTATGAAGGTTGGGGATACTTCCTGCAGAATAAGGTATACAAGCGGACAACTGTAGCAAACAAACTTTACACTTTTTTTTTTTTTTTTTTTTTACAAGTCTCCCTGCCTTGTACTCATTGAGCACCAAAACAACAGTCTAACCCAATTAGTACACGAGAGATGCTTTAAATTTCAGTTCTTGTAGCATTTTTACATCTAAACTCACCCTTCCTGCAGAAACCCAGACTTTCAGTTACTCTGTGGCTGCAAAGGACTCACTGAACGAAGTTGACACTTGTTTGAAAAGCACTTTCTCTCTATGTACTGACTTGCACCGTCATCATCATCATCATCATCATCATCATCACCATCCTGTCTTGAATACTGTGTTCTAAAAACCCTGTAATGCTCTTTGTTGGGATTTATAATCACAGTTTATAAACACGTAGGCGTTCTAGCGACATATGAGTTTAAAAAAAAAATATGCATGACTTAGCAGAATAATGAATGATTTGTATTGCATGCAATAATCCAACTTTGTAATGTGAATGGGTGTAATTAGGCTAATGAAATGAAATGTTCTTATCAGATGTTCCGTGACGATTTGGGGACGGTTGTTTGACACAACAGCGAGCACGCTGAAGTAGCTTCGATCATCAGCTGCGGTTTTACCGGCTGAACTGCGCCAAAAAAAGTAAAAAGTACCGGAGAGTTTGGTGTTTTTTGCTCTCGCTCTCTGTTGTGCCAAACGTGAGCATGGCACTCGAGCCACAGTGCAGCTGAAAAACCCCGTTTAACCTTTGTTCCCATGAAAAAAAAAAAAAAAAAAAAAAGTAAGCTGATTGACAGTACTTTGCTGATCAACTTTTCCACTGAGGAGGTGGACTGTGTAGAAACTATGCACTCTAGAGGGAGGATATGGGCATGCTTATTATGTGAGCCTCTTGTCTGGTTTTGTATTAACTGAAAAAACAGGAAAAAAAAAATCTGTATCAGAAATTCAGCAATAAAATGCAGCATGGTGCCAACCGGATGGCTGCGTGTTGATGCTTACTTACAGTCCGAGTGGCTGAAAATGCAAATATTCTCTGCATCTTTACACATAAAGTGAAGGTTCAAGGACCACACCAGCCTACTTTTGACTTCTCACCATTGGCAGAGATCGCCTCTATCTTTTATAAATGTTGTAAGTGAAATGTGACCATGTGTTACTTCAGTAGATGTCAGGCTGCATTTTTAAAGCCCATTCGCCGCCATTCATGTTGAAACAGGGGATAGAAACACTATATGACACGTGAAAGTTGCTAGCTACAGGTAATTCACCCTTCTAAAGAGAACGACTGCGTTTATTTGATTAAAAATCGCTCAGCGAGAGAGAGAGAGAGGGAGCCAGGAGCCAAAAGTTATTACGCCGAGAAAAATAGTTCCTTCCTAGCTGGAAGTTAGCGTGACAAAGGATTTTGACACTGACGTTCTTTTTAAACAATGTCACACACTTTCAGCCACGTTCTATAATATTTATTGAATATGGATAAAATGTAAACAGACACCATATCTCATAGATGAAGCTATTTTGGGTAAAATGGGCGGGGTTTATGTGACCTGTGTGGCCGATGCTGACGGAGGTCAATGACATGTAGGAACACTGGGATGCTCCTTTAAAGCAACACTGTGGCTTTGAAAAATAAAACTTAATGATGCACGTTAATAAGTCACACAAAAACAGCAATTTTAGAAAAACTGGGTCAGATTTTGTGGAGAAAATGTCCTGCAGTTTTCTCTCTGACATCTGGTCGAAGTTGGAAAGTGTTGCTTTAAAACAGTGATCGACTTTAAAAAGATATGACACAAGTGTAAACCTCGTGCAGCCAAGTTTTTGTCATTCTTTAAAGCCAGATAAATATGAAAATATTAGAACAAGATAAAGAGAAAATAGGATGGTAAATATTTGGGGGGAAATGGGCGGGGTTCATGTGACCTATGTGGCTGATGCTGACAAAGAATGATGATATGCAGTGACACTGGTGCGGTCCTTGAGAAGTTTGACAGTTGAAGACATGAGTGCAGTGTTGGGCAGAAATCTCTGATTAAAACTGTTCGTGCTTTGTTTTCTGTCAGGCTTCATCCACTATGAGCCCACTCACCGTAGTTTCATTTAAATACTAGCTAGGAGGAGTGTGTTTTTTATTGCCTGACATTACCCAGAATGCATCTGCAGACACTGATCCAAACTTATGAATCTGACAGACAGCAATGCCCGCAGCAGTATGAAACATTTAATAGAAACACAAAACATGGAAAAAAAAACAAACAAAAACAAACACCACCAATGTGTCCCCCATCAACTCACAACACGTGCTATTCCAGCAGAGGGATTGGAGGGCAGGTTCGAGAACACAAAAGAACATGTGGTCCCTAATCCCAGGAGTAGGAAGAGTCTGCCAGTTCGCTTGTGCACGCTACTTGTCAAATTCTCGTGCCGTGTGCCTGTCAGCCAGCCTGCTCTTAATGCGCGACATCTGATCCAACTGCGCTTCAAATTTCCGTCTCACCTGCCGTGGAAAGAGTCGCATTTGTGTTTTTTTAGTGTAAGGCATGTGATTTTTTTTTTTTTACCCAAAGCATCTTTTGTCACCCTTGAACATTTGAACATGTAGGAAAAACATCCAGAAGAACAAATTTAAAGGGAGGTGGACTTGCAGGAATGCTGTTTGGCCCTTTAGCCAAAAGGCTCCATTAGTTCAGCCTGAGTGTGACTCTGGCGTCACACTCAGGCTGAACTTTCACACTTCATTACCCGGTTCAACAGCTCAGACTTGAGTCTACTGAAGGCCTCGTAGTCATAGTTTTCAGTTATATGATAAGTCCCATAAATAGCCAGATAATTAGACAGTATATTACCCTTTTATAGAACAAGTAAGTGCAAATTTGATTCAAATGTTACCACAGCCGTGACAGTACTCAGATACTGAGACTTACACGGGAGTATGAGAATGAAATAAAGCACTGTAGGTCCACATACATGTATGAATCTGCGTTATTTGAACTAACAGAATATTTGATTTTGTTGTCTCACCTCATTCATGCTTTCTCTGAAGGCCTTCACGTCAAATGTAAGCGTGGATGCTTTTACCATTGAGCTGCTACTGAGGATGTAACTGAAGAGGAAAAAGCACATTGGAAGGATTAAGCGACAAATCATAAAGTATTTTTACGCTAACATAATCCGCAGATTTAAAAAGGAAGAAAGAAATTACTCAATTATGTCGAGTCCAAAAACATGAGGAACTGGCTGCGTTTCATCTTAAACCCAAGTTTTTTCTTAAGAAAGCACTTCATAGAATGGACAATGTTCATAAGGCACATGTTTACTTTAGTCCCTCCAGACAGTAGTAAACACGCACACAAGTAGTCAGTATGCTTTGTGTGCTCACAGAGGCGGCGGAGCTCACCAACTGATGTTTGCTTTGTTCAGGAGAAAGATGGAGCGGATCGTGGCCAGACGTGGCGGCGAGGAGTGAATCACTTTCCCCACAGCGGAGCAGCAGCTGCGACATTCGAGAGAGCTGTAGATGCTGAGAGGAAACAGCAGCAGTGAAAAGAAATCAGACAAAGAAACACACTGGCCGCTTTCAAGTTGCGTCGCAAACCGTTAAACTCTAGATGAGCAGAACATTTTGTACATGTGAACAAAAACTAAGGCATATCTGCAGCTCTCCAAAAGTCAAAAAACACTTCAACCCACCAGTTAGCCATTTCCCCTCTATGTCTGGACTCCACTGCATCACCAACAACCACATCGTTGGTGACTCCTGCGGTGAGACAAGCAGCAAGGCACTGAATAACATTATATTGGCAGTGAGTCTGTGTTTATCTCTGATGCACGGCGGGAGCATGTATCCAAATTTTATATAACTGTCTACATAATACAGTTATATATACAGTTCTGGTGCAATATCTAAACATACACCTGTGTAATTGTGTGGTATGGGCGTAGTGCAATCTAATGCAATCATGCACTTTTTGGGGCATCGTGCAATCAAACTCAATCTTGCACATATGCACTTGTCACTTTAGCAAACTGCTCTTTTTTATTTTGGGTGTTATAAAGAACCTTACAGTATTTTTCCAGGCAAACTCCCTCCAAAGATCAGAACTAGTAGTTACAGACTGTGTTTTACAGATATTTAACCATTCATCATTGGTTAGTTCTATGTTGGTTTCCTTTTCCCATCTGGATTTAATGTAAATTGTGGAGAGACCTCTCTCCGATTGCAGTGATGAATAAATCCTGGAGATTATTTTCTTATTGTTACTACCCTTATATGCCTCGATAAATATCTTTATCAGAGCCATGCCCACCTCTCCGGTAGTTTTAATATTCTTATCAAAATAATTTCTCAGTTGAAGATATCTAAAAAAAATCCTGTTTCTCCAAGTAAAAGGTTTCTTTGAACTGCGTGAATGCGTTTTTCTGAGTTATAATGGCAAATGGTTGTTACTCTAGTAAATCTTCCGACGTTCTGAAAATGAGATTGCATGAGCAGTGTCGCTTCAGATAATGTTGGATCAAATGAATATTTATGTAGTTCAGTGTATCGTGCTTTTCCATTGTTTTACCTTCTCTACTAATGCATAGAAATAGGCACTTTCTTTTCCTCTATTTTTAGAAGAAAAAAAAGTACTATACTGATTTCAAGTTACTGAATCGCATCATATCGTAATGCTCTAAATGAGCCCATATTGTTCTTGTTCTCTCGTATCACAACCATGTATCATAATACTCATTGTGTCATTGTTAAAATTTACACCCCTTGTGAGTAACTTTTTTCTTTTGTCAGATTACTTTTAATATTTTACTAACACGCAGCCACTGATAATTTCAAGATGTTTAAATAATTGTTTTAATGTTTCAAAAAGCTGCTGCTTTTTGCAGAACTTATGTTGTTAAAAATGCTACTACTACCCCAAATTCTATTACTACTGATACTACAACTTCTACTTATAATAATACTAATAATATTAGACTGCATGAGCGCTGCACTACACTTTAGCTTTCTAATAGCACGTTTACCGAAACGGGCTCATGTCAAAAACTTCATCTTTATTTATGAAACACTTTTCAAAATAGAGTTTGAAACATCAGATGACTCTTACCTGAGGAATTGACCCAGCCAAGCCCTGACGGTTCTGTGAGTTCTTCAGCAGAGACCTGTTGACAGAAATGCAACAAGAAGTTAACTTTAATTTAGCATTAACACCCAAAGGACCTGAGATAAACATTCCACTTTGTAGCTGACGTTCCAACACGACCATCCAGCTGGTGATGTGGTGATTTTTAGTCTTTTGATACAACATCATACAGGTAGCTAATAACTGCATATTGAAGCCCCTCCAGCAGGTCAGCCGCAAACATTAAAAGGTCTGCAAGAGATAACTTCCTAATGGAGCTAATATTGGTGGAGTTAGTTTGCTAGCTACAGCTGATGAAATCCACCAGTGTTAGTCATTTCACCCATCAAAAGTGTCAGTTGTCAGGCAAAAATAACAAACCTGCTTTTGTTTCCTCTTTTAAAATCAGACACTTATTGTTTCAAAAATTGCTAATGAGCATTATCACTACATACTGCAGATATGTGTCTTGCTAGAATGGGGAACTTGCATAGCAACAGTAGGCTAACCGTTGGGGGTGTGGCTTAATAAACTGTGTAATGCCCCTAAGCTGCTGGCACTATGAGCAACTGCCAACATACACAGTGCACTTCCACATCTGTTTGTTTAATAAAAAATAAACACAAGACAAGACTTTGAGCAATACTGGCTAGACATGACAAAGCAGATGGCGTATTCGACCACCTGCCGACAGTGGCGATACAGAGGGATTGAGATGGGCGACCTGACACAGATGTGGCACTTCACCGTGTTCACATCCATTTACTTGTGTGAACATGCCAAATTTTCTTTGTAGCACACTAAGTCTTTGCAACTCCTCAGAGAATGTGCTTACAGTAAATACTGTATATGCTGATTAGGTGGAACCAGAGGGTCAAAAATATCTTCCAGGGAAACACAAAAGGTTCAATTTACACGTCCAAAGTACACCTACCCGTTACCAGCAGCCTTCTGGGGCCGCCTCCTGTGGAATTCAATCTCATCGACTGTCCACACCGCTCCCTTTACGTTTTCCAAACGTACAAAGCATTTATGGAGGCTGAGATTGTGTCTGACGGCATTCTGTAAGATTAAAGAAAAGAATACAGACAATTAAGTGTAAATTCAACCTAATTTCTTTGTTTGTGTGACTTTTAACACAGAGAAAGCCCATACCTTCCAAGTAGCTGCATTGCGCCTGAAATACGCAAAGTTTCTTGTGAACCAGTTGTAGATTTCATTTAATGTCAGCTGATTGCGAGGCGATTCAAATATTGCCTGAAAGACACCAAAAACATGAAAAAGAAACAAAAGATGTGGATATGCTTAATTTTTGTATGAAAGGCCACTACTGTCACACAAACTTTTACATTTTTATTTTCAATACTATTTTAATATTTCTGTTTGTGTCTAAAATGAGAAAAGTGGTCATTACCTGTCTTATGAGAGAAGCATAAGTAAATGGAGGTCTAACTTCTGTGCTCAAGTAGAACTCCTTATTGTCAACAATATCTGCGACAAGACAAGAAATATTTACACATAAACAAGCAGGGAACAGAAAATAACATGTTACAGGATGTACAATAGATATACAGTATATATACAATAGGGGTTTCGCTAACTAATCGACTAGTCGGCACAGTCAGCAACAGTCAGCTAGTCGTGTTGTTCTTGTTTGTCTTATTTTGTTCTTCTTGTGTTTAGAGGAGCCACATTACCAACTTATTTACTTTCTTGTCAAGCTTCTATAATGTAATCCTGCAAAGTTTGACATGTCACAGTGGAATGTTTGAACCCTTTTGGAATACAGAACACAAATTTCATTGTTCACAAGAACCTCTCTTTGTACATCCTTGTTACACAGCAACTACTTGACTAGTTGACCACAATTTTGAAAAATTTGGGAGACTAGCAAAAATTGGTAGTTGTGAAACCCCTAATATACAACACAATAAACAATAGTTATACTGGAGAATAAATAAAAATACGAAAATAAAACTTTTCTCTGAACCCTATTAAATAACGTTTTTGTACATTTTAGCAGAGGATGTTTCAGTTCGAGACATATAACAAAAAGCTCCCGGTTTATTTAGTTCTAATTGTTATGACTGTTACCTTGGCTCACAGAGCGGCTATATCGCCTCCGTACAGGAGTTCCAGTGAACATGCTATTGGGAGTGAGGACTGAGGGGGATTCGGAGAGCGGCGTCAGGGGTGTGGAAGGTGCCGTGGCACTCTGAGACACACTCATAGGAGGAGGGCCTTTGGGCAATGTTGCCTGGGAGAAGGATACATTAGACACCAGATTAACCTGAAAAAACAAAGCGGTTAAGTCAGCAAAACGTCATTGGAACTGCAAGCAAAACAATATTTATTTTAATTGAAGGAAGGAGTCACAGCAGGTACTTACAGGCTGTGCTGCGGGTTTGGGTTCAGAGGACTTGAGATGAGCCATCATAGCTTGCAGACGTTCTTTGTCCTTCTTCAGCTGTGTTAGACGAGAAGACCGAAATAGAAGTTGAGATTTTGTGAATTCACGGCTCGTTTTAAATGATGAAATGAAATTCATTGAGAGAATTACTTCTTTTCTGGCAGCCTGAAAAGTGCAATTATCAAAAGAGCTCACTTCTGTTTTCGGACCTAGTGTGAAAACACCATCACTGCTGACATTTAAGCAGCATTCACTGCCAGAAAGTTCTTCCTTTATTTTTTTCAAGACTTTTTAAAAAGGACAGGAAACTCCCCTGCACCAAGCGGCGGTTAAGTTATATTTGGAAAAAGTGAAACACTGTCAAACAAATCTAAGTTCCTTTTAAAGGTATCAAATGTAACATTTCATGACCAGTTACTATTCCTCACTTTAACTCCCATGACTTTTTTCCTATGGTGGGCAAAACTGTGGTCAAATCTGCTTCAAATTAACTTTTTCTATATAAACTGATGAGTCACAATATAAAATACAGCGCTTAATGTACAGGTCCCATATAGTTTATTACAGAACACGGTATGAATTTGACCCATACAAAAGGAACTAAACTGTATTTGGTGTGTATTTGCTGTATTTGCCATGCCAAAGACCTCCACACCATGCCATGCCTCTGGAGGGGACCCCCCTGTTGCTAAATTTCGTAAATTGTGGTTGTGATTCTTTTGCAGCCAAGTCATCTTTGGTTTGGTTGTCTGGTGGACTTTTTCTTTTCAGATAATTTTCAATTTTAGTAAAGGGTAGGTAGCTAGTTTTTGGGGTACATCAACTCTCTAATGTATCGGTGTCACTCAGCTGCTCGATTCTGATTAACTTGAACAGTGCGTGTGTTGCTTTTTTTTTTTAATTGAAAGACTGGCATTAAACGAATCGGTAGATTTCAACACGCAGTGATGGATAACAGCGAGAAAGACATATTAAAATGTTTGTTCCATTCACACCCAACCCTTCTTTGTCCCACTTTCCGCTACCCCCCTAAGAAATATAAAAGGTTTAGTTATAAGGATATACATTCAATGCTTACCTGCAGTTCCAACTGCTGAACCACTTGCATCTGAACACGACACTGTGCTGTGCTCTTGTCATCCAGTGTATGTTCACTGTTCAAATGTCTGCAAACAAAAAGAGTCAAAAACATGATGTCCTTCAGGGAAACAATGTGTTGTAGAGGCTGATATTTGTAGCAGAGAGCACATAAATTATTATTTGGATATTTTTAACCCCACAAAATAGAAGACACATAACAGTAAAATAAGAGGAAATCATGATTTAAATGAATGCTGACAGTAAGCTGCCATTTGAAATGTGACATTTACAGCTCCTGTGTATCCAAAACACAGAACATATACGTTTCTTTCCTTTATGTATTTTCAATAACTGTGCTGCTGCACATCATGAAAGATGTGAATGAACTTTACTGCAGCATTAGAGGAATGCAAAGTTTGCCGACTCACTTAAGAAAAGCCTGAAAGTCTCCAAAGACGGTCTCACAGCCAGGCCATTTACACATCCCATTCCCATACAGAGGATGGCTATTCGGTGTGTTTTCATCCAGTGATCCACTGCAACAAGGACAAAAGTCGGCAATTAATGATGGATCTCAGAGTCAACATGCTAGTACTATTAAAACCCAATAAAAACAGGTGAAATAGTAACTCAAGTTCTGACAGGTTGATGTAAATTTCTAAAGCACCTTTCTTTCCTCTTCAGAAGAGTGTGATGACCGTTGGTGGCTGATTGTTGGCTGGAAGACTCTCTGGTGTCTCCACCAGAGGACAAGCTGCTACCGTTCTCACAGCCTGAAATGCATATGCATACGGTAAATTAATGATGTCATTACATGTACATGAGTCACTTTGTAATGTCAACAATACAATTCAGTTGGTACACTTCTCTGAAACTAACGCAGTCTAATGCAGCACTCAACTTTCATGGAGGTTCTCATGGTTTATTGTTAATTATACTTTCTGGTACTTATGGAGGAAGAAGATTGTGATGCTGTTGAACTGCAATGCATCAAACAGAGAGGTGTTTCTGTTAGCGCCACACCAATTAAACAGTTTGCCCATTTTACTGGCCAATATTGGCCTATCGCAGATATGTAAGTATTCATGTATATGTTCTCCAGTGAGTGCCGATATTAAAAACTGTTGTTTAATGCGGGAAAAAATGACTGGACTTGTGATTTAAAATGGTGTTATTACATGGTCTGTCCAGCAGAGGGTAGTCCATTAATTCATAACTAATATGTGAAGTGTTTACTGTTCAGTGTACTGATGTTTGGAATAGAATTTGTTGAAATGTAAGACATCCTGCCTCTATTACATACTGTCACAAGGATTTAGTAACCACAGTCAGTTGGGTGCTAGTTTCTGTTACTCAGCCAACCCTCGCTGATATAAGTGAGTCAGTCAGCGCTTTTACATGCACACCAGTTTCGACTTATATTCAGAATATGGCAAAATTTTGAATTTGATACAGGTCATGTAAACAGCATATTGGTGCTGGAAATTCTTAATCAAGCCTTTTTCCCAAATGGAGCCTTTTCCGTGTAATACATGCGGGATATTTTGGTATAAATCCCGCCTTACTAGACATGTATACGGCCTTGTCGGAATATGCGCCTCAATCAGGATTCTTACAGCCGTTTGCGACACACGGCTCCGTGCCTTTTTACAGCATGTGCTCAGCTGTGAAATGTAAACAAACCAGCCAACAGTTTGCTGAACGTAAAAAGACATGCATGCTTAAAAGAAAAGTCCACATTTCTGGTTGGAAGGAGAAACACATCTACTTTTGAGCATTATGAAAAACTCGGATATCAACAGGTTTCTGGATTTGCGTAAATACCACAATGCCGACCTCTTCAAGAAGGTGGTGACCCTTTATATTAATTGCAGTGTGCACAGCTGCATGTAAATGGGAATAATAGTGGAATGTTCATCTTCATTTGTCATGTAAACAACTGAGTCGGAATATTGTCTTTTTCGGAATAAGAGCAAAAACCGGATTATTTTGTCCATGTAAACGTAGTGAGTGTAACACATTTAAGGCTTGATGTTTTGACATTGACCCTAACCTTTGTGTTCTCTTGATACTAAAAATACTTCGTAGCACAAGTAAACACCAACAGCTTTGCCGAAAGATATTTTCTCTCATGTTAACTTCCTAAAACAGCATGCAGTGAGGACTGTAAGACAATGTACCTAGGGCTGTGATGGGGCTGGAGGGCAGGACAGACAGCAGGCCTTGTCTCTGCAGAGTCAGGAGATGTTGCTGCTGCACCTGAAGGAGCTGCTGCTGGATGGCAATCTGCTGGGCTGTCAGCTGTAACAGAGAGATAACACAGCATCCGTCAGGAAATGCCTTCCCAATTTTTCATACAGAACAAATCCTGTTCTGGGTTTTCTCTAAGTTTTGATTCAAAGCAGAAATCTTTATCTAAGATGAATTAATTCTATGACAAAATGTGAACAAATGCTTTGGACCCACAGACACCAGGCAGGATCCCACTTCGTAGGGTTGAAAATGTGGCACTGACAAAACTCGGCGTCATCAGGCGACCGTATCATCAGATGATGTCAATCACTTCACTTACAAGGATCATAAAATCTACTGATCTCATATAATGTAATGATAAAAAGCTAATAAACGGGAAAAAAAATATGTGAGTAATGTTCGAGACTGATGGTCCTTATTTTTGTCATTACATTTTCTGTTCATCAACATTATCAAAAGAAGGAAATACTACCAAGTTTACCAACAAACTTCACAAAAGAAAGATCCACTTTTATTTCTTTCCAACTGCGTAGAGCACATTTCTCTTAAGAGTAGGTCAATTTATCTTTTGCCTTGTGCACTCAGCAAAGGACCTATACGTTGTATTTTTCCATCACTGGCCTACAGTAAGTAAATGTAAAGCCTGCAAGTCGATGGAGGACTTGAGAACACTTTGGACTGATGCTATCACGCTCTCACACAAATACATGCAAACAACTGATGCGTGGGGCTTTTTCAAACATGACGCACACGTTTGCTGGCAATTAAAGGGCATGCAAGTCAACCAGACCACAGGTGTTTGTACTGGGACAAAATAACATGTTGTTTTTGAACATGTGACAAACTCAAGGCACCTGATGTGGGAAATGGCTTTCAACAGCCTTTAAACTAATCTTTACAAATTAGCTAAAACCCCCCCTTTGTGATCCAGATCTGCTGCTGTTACAGCATCTCCCTCAGGTGAAGTGCTTGATTGCATTACCCACAAACTCTGTTAGTTCTTGTTGTCACAAGGAACTGGGTATTTTGTAAGTGATGTTCCAGGCCGTGTATCAGTAACTAATTCTAACAATCATTGTGATTTTAGTAGTGAGTACTGTGGCACTGAATAAGACCTGTCCTAATTCAGGATTTTATTATCATCCTAAAAATTAAAATAAAATATTAATGAACTGATGAACATTAAAACAAGTTACCTCTTGACTAACGATCCCAGCATTCTTCTGTTGCAGCAGCTGCATGTTAAGCTGCTCCTGCTGGTTCTTGAAGACCTCTTGAATTTGTTGCTGCAGAAATGTTGATAAAATTTGAGTTCAGAAGAATAAAAAGAATTGTGTTCGGTGTGGACTACGATGAACACATTACATCACTGAGGACACGTTACCTGGTGTAACATGAGTGCTTTCTGCTGCTGGAGCAGTGCCTGGAGCTGCTGAGGACTGAGAATCTGCTGCTGGGATGTCTGCTGCAGTTGCTGTGGGGCCTCTGCTGGTGGAGTCATCATAGGCAACAACGCTGGAACCTGCAACGTCAAAAAAAAAAACAAAAACAAAACATAAATGACAGAATGCTACGTTAACATAAATACTACAAAAAAGAAAAAGGAAAAGAATAGGGAAAGACATATTGTATGTAGGCTGTTCTGACAGTGTGTATGTGCCTGTAAGCTGCTTCGATTCAATCTTTCTGTGGCAGACAATCAGCTCATTCACACATTAACAATCGGGGTAAAGGATTACAAGACACGGCTACATTTCTGCAAAAGTAATCTGATTTCTTGGTAAAACATTTTACAAACTCTCAAACAGGGACTTAAATGCATGTGCAAGAAAAAGACTTCAAGACAGAAATGATTCTCCAGGAGTGCGGCAGGGAAAAAACAACCAGAATTTCTTGTAGTGGTTCATCCTTGTTTCTAAAATAATTAAATCCACAGTACGGCTAAAACTCAAACTGAAAACAACAAGTCTAAATTAGTTTCCACAGCTGAGCAACGTGAAAGAATCATGTGCTTTCTCACTACAGAGTCTGTCATCTCTCAGACCCGCTGTTAAAGAAAAAGTTGTTCAGCATGCAGCAACAACTAATTTACACATATAAATCAATCTTGATTAATATGATAGAAGTTAAGTTAAGAAGACAGTCTACTTAAATTGTGAAGTATGTAGACCGTAGTGTAATTTAATATGTGTCTTTTTTCAGCTGTTTTAAACTACATCTTACTACTTTAAATCACAGAGAATTACTGTGTGCATCATTTAATCTGCAGGATTAAGTGCCTGATGAATGTGTGCTGTGTGCTGTGCACTGTACGTCGAGTTTTCTGACACTCGATAACTTTCAGATTATTCAGCATTATGGTTTTAATAAGTAGAAGTGATGTGTGGTAGGTCTTTTTTTGTTTATAAGGTTTATGAAAATAAAAAATGATAGCTAACATTGGTAGTAATCTGTAGCCTCAGTTTGCCAGCATTAGAGTCCTGAAGTCTAATTACAGTCTGGTGACTTTGTTTGCACAGCTAGAACTTTTATTATCTATTTTCACGTGGTGTGATGTTGGTGTGTTATCAAGTTTCATGAAATTTGATAGATCCAGTAGTGTCACTTCACTGGAATACAAGTATTAGCTGTAGGTTCTGGCTGACCAGGGGTGGGACGATTATTCATGCCATGATTATTGTGACCAAAATAATTGTGATACACGATATTATCACAATAATGTTTAAAAAAATCTAAACTTTTTTTTTTAAATCCAAAAAAAGTGAAAAAAAAAAATCAGGAAATTAACATAAGAGAATGGCAAGAAAACATACTGTAATCACTTTACCTTACAACCTTTATTGAATCGTGTTCATAAGGGACACATCTTGGTAAAAAAAATAGAATAAAAATAATAATACTGATCATTAAATGAGGTAATGATAAATTACAAGGTATCCCTGCATATATGAACGATAAACCAAAATACACTGTATGAGTAAGTCTACCTTGTTCTATATAGTCCAACTTGCATTGTAGTGTGGACTTTTCACTATTCACTAGCATGAATAGAGAGAATTACATTAGGTTTTTACATTAGGTTATTCATAGCAGACACTTGAATTCATGATTACGAAGATTATGTGATTAACTGAAATTCACCATGTTTAAATTATTGTGTTTTTACTGCAGTTAGCAATAGAAACTTTAATCGTCCCATCCCTACTGCTGATATTTTTTAGAAAAAACATCAAACATCTCAGCAGAATGCATTCTCGTTCAACTCACCACTACGACTATGACCCTAAATTTGAGAGGTACTATGCACATAAAGATGGATTCAATGCAGGGTTGTTTAATACTTTACAGTTTTCTATATGCTGTCTTCACATCTGGGTTGACTCACACCGTGTGGAAAATCTGCCTTTTAAAGGATGCCGCCATGGCACAGTCTTATACATTATATAAACATTTTTTCCTGTTTTTAAAACATACATCAGACCTCATAGAGTCTCTGAGAGAACAGTGCTCTTCCCCTGTCCAGATGTTGCCAGATCAGTGAATAATGAGACAGTTGGCCTGTTTTTCACACGGCATTCTCAGTTTAGCACGGGACGCAAGTGTGAAATCAGCACGGATGTTGTGCTTCCTTGTTTTCAGGTTGAAACTTATCATGAATCGAGCCAAAGTCAGATCAGTCATTAAACTCCGGTTCATATGATCTGTGGCCAAAGACATATCCACATTTTGTTCCTGTGAGATATCTCTAAAATCTGGTTAAAGAGATTTTCATTGGATCGGGCAAACACTTAGTGGATTGTTGAACTCACTGAGTGACTTGTTTGTTTTTGTTGCCCTGTTTTTGAAAGTTTTCTCAACATTTCAAGAGACCTTTTTGAACATCCTTACTGTTTACTTACTTTTTATTGAACCAACTTAGTGAAAAAACAAAAACTACTGTCTGAAAGTATTTTGATGCAAACCCAGATCCTAATTAAAACATTTTCTATTAATAAAATATTGAGGATTGTGCAGCCTCAGTTGGAAGTATACTCTCAGAGCACTTCTAATTTTAAATGGGTCAGTCAACATAAATATCTGTATATCCACATAAACATTTTAAAATGTTGCAATCATGTGTTGTGCTGATGGGGTTAAGTCTTAGTTTACATTTTTACTAATGTGCTTATTGCCGTAATGGCCATTCATAAATACAGGAATACATTAGCATCTTTTGTTTATGTAGGGCATGTTTGTTTTAGTCATATTGCAGCAAGCAGGTCTGACCATAGTCAGTGCGCTGTGAACATTTTTACAAAAAAAAAAAAAAAAAATCTACTTTCTGCATCATTTTCCCACACATTGATTCACTGAGATCTGTAATCTGCAAGTTGGAGCTCTACGCACTTCACAATATAAAAAACAACGGAAATAACAAATAAAAGACATATTAAAACAGTAATATAACAACTGAATTGCAGTAATCACATTATGCTGTTAATGTAGCACTGTAGACTACAGAACATAAATGACTTAGAGATCGCAGTAAAGAGTAATCTTGTGCAGGGCAGCAACTAATGATTATTTTTCTATATTGATTATTCTGACAATTTTTTTCTTGATAAATCAATTGTTGGCTCTTGCTATCATTAAAATATAGAATTATAATTTCCACAGCTGAAGGTGTTGTCTTCAGATGTCGTGTTTTGTCAGAGCAACAGTCCAGAATTTAAAAAAATATTCGTTTCACTTTCATATATGACAAATGGAAGCATGTAAACCTCTCATTTGAGAGGCTGGAACAGGCAAATGTCACACATTGCAGCTTAAAAAATGATAAATGAATCATTCCTCTATTAAAGAACTGCCATTGTTTTCTGTCTGACAATTAATTGACTTATTATTGCAGCTCTATGCCTTTTTTTCTTTGCCTCAAACTCAAAAAATAAGAATCTATAGCTACTCACAGTACTGCTTATTTGTTGTTCTCAGTTCACTGGTCAATCCAGCAAGCTGAACTAGATCTACTGCCACTTCAGCTAAAAATGAACCAAACAACAACAACAACACTGTGTGGCTTAGGGGAATTAGAATTCCATCAAAACAACAACAACCAGCACCACAAAAACAACAACATCCTCTGCTAGGCATGCAGCAATTACCACACCATCCCCCTCACTGTCAAGCCTCACAGCTCAAGGAATGTTTACAGTAAACATAAACAGAGTAATCAAAATTTCACAGAGATATAAATAATGAATAAAAAAGCATACAGAGCCTGTTTATGAAAACAGAACTCGAGATTCGTATTTTAATTAAGGTCTGAACCACAAACAAACATTTCTCTCCAAGGCAGAGTCTGTTTTGAATCGGGTAAACAAACTGACAGTGAATTTCACACAGGCTTTGGGCTAACAATAACAGATGACTGCCTCCTAGTTTGTCCTTTCTTATGAAATTCAATGCTGCAGAGGTGGCCACCAAAGCAATGAAAACAGGTCTATCCCACAAACAGAGCCAGTTGGCCCCTCTATTTTTCTGTGGACACCATCAACACAACAACAGCCTTTGCCTAATCCCCGTTGCCATGGTAGCCAGCAAGTCCAAACATCTTCTGTTGTTGTTATTGTTGAAAGTCATACCAGTGAGCAACTGAGTGTAAACACAGATCTGTTCCCGCAAGACTGGTCTTGTGAACTCTGAGATGACTGACAGCAAACAGGAACACTGAAGACTTGCTGAAAAACAAACAGAATATGCCTCCCCTTATGAGATTTAATACTCACCAAAATGCCCTGCTGGGTGTGGCCCCAGAGAGAGAGAGAGAGAGAGACATTTGCAAAAACACCCATACTTGCCAATAACCTCAACTGTAAATAAATATATCAAATTACATAAACACAGAAATGTGACCTCACTTTCACTGACAGACACATGTCGTTATCTAATAACCCTGATTCAAATAACCTGCAATAATAACACAGAAAGAGTGGGACAAACCTGAAAGTCCACATTGGAAAGTCTGTCGGGGCACTGAAAAAAAACACAGCAGCAACGTTCTGCCTGACAGACTAGCAGAGCCTCACTCACCTAAATGATTTGAGCATAAACAAAACTAACAGTATAACACTGATCCCTCCGCCCACCAGGAGTGGTGCTCTGCTCTCCCTCTCTTTCTAAACCTCGGTGCAACCTCCCCCCTATCTCTGTGCTCCCCTTCAGAAATGTTAAACACGGCAGTCTGGAGATGGATGGTCAGAGTGAGAAGTTACTGGAAGCATCAACATGAAACAAAAAACAAAAACGAGAAGACAAAGCAGCACACATTCTCATATAGCCGTATGCTGTCTGTCCTGCGCACACTAACATCACCTATTTATATACTGACAAAAAAAAGCTCTAAGGATATTTGCCTACATGTACATAAATTCAAAAACAGCATTGGTGATAACAGTTTAGTGAATTTAAAGGAAACTGCATTGCACATAAAAACAAAAACAGTTAACAACCTGACAATAGAGCTGAGGTGGTTAATAGAATAGTTCATTAACAGATCAACGGAAAATTAATCGTCAGTGATTTTGATAATCGATTAATTGTTTCATTAATTTTTCGAAAAAAAAAAAAAGTCAAAAGACTTGCTGGTTTAGCCTCTTAAATGTGAGGATTTGCTGCTTTTCTGTGATCATTTATGATCATAAATGAGGAGTCTTTGTGTGTTGGGCCGTCGTTTGGACAAAAGGAGCAAACTGAAGACACCGCGTTGGGCTCTGGGAAACTGAGACGAGCATTTTTCATATTTTTTGACATTTCATGGAATAAATGATTGATCGATTGATCATGAAAATAATTGTCAGTGTTGTCAGTGAATCATCTTAATGCTCAGTCAGCCAGAAAACAAAGTTATCTTTAAAAATGCCTGTTTTGTGCCTCAGCTCACTTGTGTCCAGTTTGCAGGATCTAGGGGGTTCTTTAGGAGGAAAATGTAAATTAATCTTCATAATTATGTTTTCATTAGTCTTAAATCACCTTAAAATAAAATTTGTTTCTTTCACCTTAGAACAATGAGCCCTTTGTATCTACAGAAGGAGCAGGTGCTTTTCAACAGATTCTGGTGTTGCACAGCACCATGATTCTACAGAAACCCAAAACGGACAAACTAAACTCTGGCTCCAGAGGGCCTTTGGCGTTTTTCACTAGACTTTCTACTACATGCTTGAATGAGGAGGGTGAGTGGAGGTGAATTCAGTTGAGTGCAATCTGCAACCACACCACCAGATGACAGTAAATCCTGCACACCACATGATATTATTAAGATACTGTATTAAAGTCATGATATATTATGATATGTTGACTATTGCGCTATCATATATATATCTTATATATGTGAGCAATTTTTCCCCTTTTTCAACTGCAAATCATTTTCCCAAAATAAAACTTTGTATTTTCCATAACCCAAAAGTTGAGTTTGTATTTTAAACATTTACCAAGTTGTATGAATACATGTAGTAAAATATCAATACCCGGTGTCATTGAATCGATACAGTGCTGTCACCCAAAATATCACAGTATTACTCTGTATCGATTTTCCCCATTCCCACTACACACCAGACCTCTAAGATTAGACTGTCAGAAATAATAGCTTAGTTGTTATAATCTTGATTATTTGATCAAATGTTTTAATGACAATATCAGCAGTATGCTGTAATAAAGTACATTTAGAACAGTGAAAATAATCCCAAAATATTTGAACAGGGAAGCAACTAAATATTATTTGCTTTAGATCATTCTGCAGATTATTTTCTTAGTGTTGAAGTCTTTTTGTTCGTTCAATATCATGTGGAAGAATACTGAGAAATGCCCATAACATGTATGACGCATTTTTGTGGTATATTCAAATGCTCAGTACTACATATATGACAACAATTGTGCTTTTAAGAAACTGTTGCAGATGTTTGGTATTGATGCAGCTGGGAATGACTGACCCTGGGTGCCTCTGGAGGAGGAGTCTGGCTACTCCTCAGTCGACTCTCATTCTCGGTATTATTCCCGTTCTCTGTCTGACTCGCTGGAATGGTGTGGCTTGTTGGTTCTGACCCAGACTCATGCATCTGGACTTCACTGACCTGAGAGAGGAAATAAGTATGAATCAAAGCCAGAAGACACAGAGGAAGACTATAATGAAGTGCAGGAAGCAGACCAACAGAATACTGCTTTCTGGATGTGTTTGACTAAGCTTATAATTGACAAGGTGTTAAAAAGGTCCATTCTCCAAGGAATTTTTAACAATGTAGACTCTGAAATTGTCCAATAATGTACTCATTCATCGTGTCAAAGAAACTTGTGAGAGCAACAGCACTAAAAATTAAAAGCTGCAAAGTTATAGCTCTACCCACCAAGACAAACATTCCCTTCTACAAGCGAGAGAGGAACATGCAAGGTCTATTTGTTGAATAACTGAGTGCTGCCATGACTACTGTAAACACAGGGGCCCTGGGTCCGTGTTTATGTGCAAACATATCTTCCTTCTGGAACAATTTACCATTAACCAGGTGGTGCGATAAACGGTTGTGGCAGGTAGTACAATGCACAAGTAGGCTTTTATGTATACAGCTTGGGAGTGTTTTAGTCAAACGCTAGGCAGCATAAACAAAGGTAAATAAAGTAGGCAAACAAATAATGTGAGCAGATGGAAACCTCCACAGAAAACCTCGAATGAAACAGACCACATAGCCTCAAGGATAATGCCATTATTTTCAGGGCTGCTCAACTATCAAATTCACAGACTAAAATTAATCTTTGAATCAATAAATCAGTTAGGCACCAGTGAAAGCCGACATCAACATACAGGCAACATCTGAGAGATGATCAGTTTAGACTATAAACACCCGTATAAACCCACAACCAAAACCGTACCAACAGTTATCTACAGACAAATTAAAAAAGGAAAAAAGCACACAGTGTTTCCTGCATTTGAAAATGAGTAATAGATGACTACTGAATACTAAGTTATGTCTAGCTGAGGAAATGTGTCATTCATAGACAAGTCATAACTGAGACTGGGCGCCAGTAACTCACTCCGTAAGGATTTGGCTTGTGAAGTGGAGGGTGGCCACTTCAAATCTTGTACCATGTTCTGGAGTGTGGACTGGTGGCTGGAGAGGCAATGCCTGCCAAAGTGAGCTGCCTGGAGCAGCGACTGTGTGGCGCCCCTTTCACTATGAAGGCTCGCCACTAACGCATATCTACATAAGTCTTCCATGTACACATACGTGTGCATTCTAGGCCTATGTGTGAAATTTAAAAAAACTTAGAATCAAGTGTAGAGATTTATTTTCCTCCCCAAAAATAAAATGCTACATGAAACTATTTGTATAATTTTGAATCTATGTGTGAAATTTAGAAAACTTAGAACAGAGTGCAAAGATTCATTTCCCCAAAAGCTGATGAAGTGCAAAAGTAAACCATTTATACAATTCTAAAGCGGAAGCCTATGATTTATACTATTTACTTTTGCTTTCACCTTCAAGATTAGTTCTGAAGTTAAAGGGAAGTGTTTCCTGTAGACTTGTCATGACATCACAGGTTGATTTCAGTTGTAAGAACCAGGCTGAAGACTGGCTCCATTTCTCATAAACTTCATCATGCAACATTTACAAACAAAAATATTTGGAAATTGCAGGATTTGATAAATGAAAAGTCGTGCTGCAGTGCAACTGTTTTTTTTTTGGGATGGACTGTATGATAATCCCATTATCAATATTTACTGCATTTTAAGAGTTCTCACCACGGGGGCAACTCTCCAGCTGTGGGAGCCACCATTCTTCAAAGGATGTAAAGGAAACACTGCAAGGCCGCCTTTCCTTAAGAAGGAGTAAACAATATGGACTCCCTCCCTTAAGAATATGTTTTTGCAACTGGTCTCACACATGAGCTTTTCTTCAGTATCAGCAAAACTACCATTGTAAAAAACAGAAGTGATCAAATCATGAAATCCCCTTTAAGAAGGTTAAATAATACAAATTTCAATCAGTGGTGCTTATATATGTGAATGAAAACTAGATAGGAATGACAGATAAGAAATCCACAAGATTTTTCATAATTTAGCAGAGTAAACTTTATCATCTGTCAAGCTGCTGACAATGCAGACCACCCATTTTATGATTTCTATTGCAGTGCATTATAACGCCAATACTTCATAAATGGAAACATCGAATTTCCCCACTGTTACCTAAAACTTCCATAATCATTCATGGTTAGACAAGAATACTGAGTATAACTACTGGATGTGGCTTATTAATAGTCAATCACATGTAAGTATTATACTTGATCTATTGCATTGTCTCTGCTGTCCGATCGATCGTGGTCAGCGCGGTCATCTAAAATCCTGGCTTGACTCGGCCCATGAGAAAGACTGCATAACGTTGCCATAGAAAGTTTTGATCTTTGTTTCACTAATGTGCTGTAACTTATCGAACTTGGCTACACCAATCTCCGCAACACGGTGCACAGCGAGCCATTTCACAATAAACACCTGAAACGTTACACAGAAAATCCTGAAATAACATGAGCTGTTATAACGTTTGTTTTTTTGGTTGTGGCGATGTGATTGTTCATTCAGCGACGTTAAGCTAAACGCAATGTGAATGGAACCGACATCCGTTGACACAAACCATTGCGGTCTGGGGTTTGCGTTTAAGACTTGAACCTTTAACTCGGCATTTGGAGGTTTAAAAGTTAATGTGTACGCGATGTAGGGACCGTATTGTTGAATATCCGCTGGCTTTCATAACCCATGTTAGCCAGACTAAAAAAACAGTTTTCGACCAGCCCTGCGGATGGCGTTTATGTGAACAGTAACAAAAGCTAGCAGGCTGTCCTAACGCTAGCTTGTGAGAAACGTTTCTCTCCTCTCTTCGTTTTGCCTCCGCCAATATCACAATGAATCAAACGTTGTATTCGAAATTCTCCCGGAGAGTGTCAACGCAGCGTTGAATCAACGTTTACTCACCGAATTATGTGCGGGCGGACAGTCTTTTGACTCGGGGTGGTGTCTGAAGAATGAACCTCGGAGCAGTGCCTTCCTTGGTAGCGAGCTAGCCACAAGTTGCTAACAGAGGGCGTGGCTTAGGTAAAAGTAAACAATGGTGACGTCACGTTCACACGCGAGACGGTTTCTACAGAGCGTTTCAGATCGTTTTGCGCAGCTAAGTAGCGATCCTAGAAGAAAAAATATAAATATATATCCTTTAAGGGGAGGAATGCGCGCTGAAATACCACTCTAATCATTTATATTTTAAAATATGGAAAATGGCCATTTTGAAATGATACTAATTGTTCTTTTGCGAAAAAATATCCAGCCTTAAAATGTGGTATTTTACAAATCTACATCATCTACAGAAAAGCATCACTACCACAGCATGAAATATACATGTTTCACGATTTAATGAGTTTCATTTCCTCTAAATCTCTCATAACGTTTCTACAAAACATTTCTCCTCAACTGGCCTACCTCTGCCAGTAACTTGAAGCGGAAAAACTCACCTCCAGTAAATGATTGTCTCATCCTTGTTACAATAAAATCGTACATGAAAAGTATTTTTAATTAGTTAAATAGTCAGGTCCTATCTTGGAGAGGAGTAATATGAAATAATATTATCCTGGAGGATGTGATATTATATTAAAAAAAAAAGAATAAATAAATTGTGAAATATTCCCTAAAAGATGAAAGATTTCATAACCCAAGGCACGCAGGGAGGTGTCTCAGTCAGATGACAGATGTGCAAAAACAGTGTTATCCCAAATGCAGATAATAACACATCGTGCTCATTACTGTGAACATGTTTCGTATATAGGGGCAGGCTGGTACAGGTGCTGCTTGTAATGATAAGCAGTGCAATAACTAGGTTACTTATCTTGATGTTCTTCTATATCCATATGCATTTACAGTCACTGTAAGGACAACACTGCATGTATCACGTGGAGCTGTGTTCTTTGAAATGTGCCCTTCTTGTTAACTGTCATTGTTAACTGGAATCTATGTCCATGCTTTGATGCATCCACAAGAGGGACACATTTTCCTTCAGGCTGCCATGAAATGGTGCCTTCTCTCCTGAAGCAGCCCCAACCTATGAGCATGATCCATGTGAGAACATGGCCTCTCAGTGCCTTAGTTTAAAATACAGAGTCAGTGTTGTCCCAATGGCAAGAAATGCCTCCAGTTATTAATTTGAAAAAAGTAAAATAAGAATTATTTTGTTGAGAAATATACTGTAGACTACCTATATTCTCTCCTATTTATTGAAAATTTGCATATTTGCATAACCACCCAGGTAGTTCTAATTTATTTAGTGTCAAGTTTATGGTTAACCTCAAGTATAATATAATGAATTGTGATTCGCTACAAAAAGGATCAAACTCATGTACAAGCCTTTGAACCGAACAGCAGACCTTGAACGTTTTTATAACACTGAACACTCTGACAATCATTTCTAAAACTAAAGGTTCTTAAAGCTCCAAAGCAATGCTGTTTGTTTTTACACCATATTTATAGTCTTATGATACAGTGAGTTTTCCAGACAGCAAAAGGAGAAAGTTTATGTTACTTTATTTCTCAAACGTGTAAAACTACGAGACAAACATGAGTACATACAAGTCCAACATGCTGAACACAGATGACATTCTAAACTGCTGGTAAACACAAGGCACGGTCCAGGATCAACAATCAGTACAAGGACTGTGTGTCAAACTGTCTGCGATCTGAAGTGAGTGGTCAGCTTGTGAAATCGTACAGTATTGTAGTTCTCTTATCCCCACAGTATGTGCTGATAAAGGGAAAATAAAGTGAGTTTGGCAGTCGGTGATCTGCAAATTACAATCCTCCTGTGAAAATTGCTTAGCAAAAACATATGAATTTATTGAAATCATAGCAGCAGTCTTTCTGTGGGCTTAAATGCATATTCCATAGCTACATACTAATGAGCTCAAACGTGGTATTATATACATATTAAAAAAAAAATCTTATTTTCTCTATGCAGTCTAGAACAGTCAATCTCTCCCCCACAAGTACATTCTATGACACACAGACACAAGGGAAAGGTACGTTAGAGGTTCAGATTCTTAAATTTCAACGTTTCCCTACTATGTTTGTGATTTTCAATTTTACAAAAACAGCCTTTTACATTTTAAGACCACAGAAAAAAACAAACGTCACATCTCTGATTGTGAGAGACACTGACGTTGTTTTGGAGCAGCAGTAGTAAAGCAACACAAACTGACTTGTTTTTACAGATTTGACCCTGCTGCAATGGTTGCATCACTTCAACAAACACGCAAGATTAAAACAAATACACTTAAAGAGACCTAAAGCAACCCCTTAAGGACAGCAAGATGTGGAGCAACTTTGCTTTTTGGTGTCCTTCCCAGTATATACTTCTGTGTCTTCAGTTATTTCCTG
>JAQLOL010000002.1:22107367-22122203 GCA_029783665.1 Naso thynnoides | reverse complement strand
CATCTTAACATAAGTCATATGAATACATAAAAAAACATACAATTTCAACTCTGTCATCAACCTCTCTCAGTTAATATTAAAAGCAGAAAAAGTCCATCACATGAACAAAAACAGCTTCACTCTTCATCAGAGAAGGTGACGTAAAATTGAAAGTGCTTGATTTGTGATAGATGCTCAACCAAAATGACAACCACTACGCTGCAAATTTTCTGCAAATTCTACAGAATGATTGCATGTATTTCTCAGCATCTACTCATTATGTTCTGTGTACTGAGGTCATTTTATTGTAACAAGAATATATTCCTTTCCCACTTAAATCCTACAGAAGAAAATAAAAAAGAATGTGCAATTTTCTGCTTATACATTAGCATTACAGCATACTGAAAATGTATGTTCTCTGGTATAGGCAACAGTATTTTGGCTGGAACATACAAAACAGAGAAAAAACTAGAAAAGCTTTGTTATGTATTGTTATGATAAAGTCTTGTGGAACTAGACGTCCTCTTGGATCAAAAAATGAGATTTAACTGTGCTCAGAAACTGCACATTGTACGCTATAATACATCTAAAAAATCTGACTGTACATCATCTACTGTTTTTGGTTTTGCAAAATGTTGCAGTATAAAAACATATAAACACTGCCATAGACAAATTCAAACTAAGAGGGCTTTTGCTTTTTACAAAGTATTTTGGATTTTACTATGAATGACAGTAGTGCTCAGAAAACAGGAAAAGTCCACTGATTGACAGTCATAATACATGGGCTACATTTTGAGGTAATTAAAATGACACATTAAGCAACTATGAACTATGATCAGCTGCTTCAAAATGTGCCCAAATATGATCAAAAACATGTTCAAAAGCAGAAAAGCATGTAAAGTTTAATTTAAAGGTTCTTATGTCTTGATCGACCTCCTTCAAAAGCATGATGCTCCTCATGTGCTGAAGGAAAGCAAAAATAACAATTACTCACATTTTATATGGTGTTATTGTCAAATCTACTTCAAAAAGCATGACATGTCATCGGATACAATATTCCAAGAAAATACTCACGTTTGTAAAATACCGCTTTGAAAGGTATTTGTGGAAGGAGCTCATGGATTCTTCCTAAGATGTTGGACTCGTTAGCGCAAGAAGCATTTCCATTCCACACCTGAAAGACGTCCTCTCTGTCTCTGACACTGACGCTGACCCCGACTACTTCATCCTCTGAGAGAAAAGCAACAACAAATGAGATTAATGCATTTCAGTCTTTTAATATTGTTGACATATAACAGCAATTCCACTTTAATTCCGAGACCACAATCCACCGCACTTTCAAAGAACTTTACCTGAGGCACAATAATCACTGAACTGTTCTCCAATAGTAGCCAACAGCAGCTCCTTCCACACAACAGACTGTAAATACAGACACGGATTTGTTAAATAGCATATGTGATATGCAAATAATGGACAAAAACCCCCCCAAAATTAAATTATGTCACTTACAGTACACTCTTTGGGTACTTTCATTTTCCAAACACCGCCTTTAGCATTGCTTTCTTCTTCCCTGTTTGCAAACCAGCAGAAGACATTTTACAATAAAGTTTTAAACAGCCTCAACACTATAAACATGCATTCATGCTTCATTTATTTTTTTAAACCTTAATTTAAAGCCTTGAAAATACCTTCATTTGCAATAATGTGACATACAGCCAAATATGAAAAATTAATTTTTTAAAAATGGCCAATAATTAATGTGATAAATTTGGTTTAAAGCCTAAAAAGAACAGATCAAGTTTGTGCTGATTCTATGAGCTCTATGCTTAAATGCATTAGCTACATCCTTAGGAGAAAGAGGTTGTAATGTGAACTGGGAAGCATGGCTCACAGGGTATACACAAGCGCTATTAATAGGATCCTAATCCTAATATGGGATTAATGGATATGAATGAATAATGGATCCTAATAAATAGGTCCTTAAATAAATTATGACCAGCAGCAAAATGCTTATTAAAAGCTAAACAGATCTCTTCCTGATAAAATAATAAAAAGTTATTTCATTTGACATGTACAGCTTGAGAACAGGGGCTTTTATGTTTCATAGAATTCATTGCTTTGCAGATTGTTGCTGAATTTGAATATAAGCAGTGAATTCATTCAACATGATTTGATTTGGCTTTGCTTGCAAAGGCTGTGCATTTATCTCTTGGTTGCCTAAAGGCATGCCAGTGGAATGGGTCCCCTGAGTATCTAGCAAGAGATCATGCTTTTGTCTCTTGCTTTACACTGAGCTGAGAGTTCAGAGGAATTGCAGGATTTGATCCCTCTGATTCTGAACTTTTTGACTTTTTGCACATTTCGGGTCGACGCTTTAAAGCCCCCATGAAGAAAACCAACAGATATTCCGTGTCCTTCACTCCTTCTGTTTATCAGGCAGCTAAATGCCAACGAAAGTCTTTTTCAATGAACATATTTATTATTGTTTGGGGCCTGACCGATATATTAGTTTGCCAATATTATCTGCCGATATTGGCCCGTTGCAGATATATCGCTTTCAGCATGTTTGTTCTCTGATAAGGGCCGATATTAAAACTGTTTTTTAAGGCTAGAAAAATACTTGAACTAGTGATTTAAAATGTCGTAATCACCTAGTTTGTCCAGCAGAGGGCGATCCATTTTTTATTGGTAATAAGTGAAATGTTTTACTGTTTGGTGCACTCATGTTTGGAATAAAGTTTACGAGACAACCTGCCTCCATTAAGCATTTTTGTCACATTTATTTGATAACCACATTCAAAATATTTTTATAGAGTATCGGCTGATGTATCGGATATCGGAATTTCCTTACTCATTTCTATCCGTATTAGCCTCAGCCCCCCAAATTTTATATTGGTCAGGCCCTATTATTGATGTTTTTAAACCACAAGTTGGTTTGTTTTTGTGTCTCTTCTTGTGGTTCTGGACATGTGCAATGTATTTTTAAGTGGTTCTCTTATTTAGTGCGTATTTATATTATTCATGGAACCTTATATTTGCACGTGGCCCTTGGATGCATCTCTTGCCCAAAGACTGACCTACTGTCCCTGACATACTGTTGTTTGCTGCTGTCTATGAGTTTGTGTTTGTGCTCTGGGTAGATTGTAAAAACTGAATTGTCTTTCTGGGATAAATAAAGTTGTCTGAATCTGAAAAAATTGCAAGCAATTGCAAGAGATAACTGAAGATGGCCTATAGAACCCTACCGCCATGGTGAACTGGAGGTTCAACAAATAGTTTTCAGGGCAGTAAATTAAAAACATTTACAATAATAGCATACAGGATAGACTCATTAAAACTATTTTAACAGAAGAGCAACCCCTACACCTCTGCCTGCTCTATCTATTTAGTATATATTATAAACATTCGTAAACACATCAGAATTATTTTTGCCTTTTTAAGACAAGTCTCTGTGACAACCGGAATATCAGGTTCAACTTGTGAGACGGACCAACATTTGAAATTAAAACCTACCAGAGTGGTTTTCTTTCTCCTCTCATCAGATGATAGCTACATCTCAGTGGCAAGCTGGAGACGCCGGGTATGTTATTGTAAACTCTCCAAAAGTTCTACTCCGGTGCCAAGGTGAAAAGAGGAAACAGACAGTACAGACAGTTGACCTTGTAAATATTTCACATTTGTTACTGTGTAAAAAATGACTGTCAAAGGTCTTTTCCTCATTGCCTTTCACCACACACACACACACACACACACACACACACGCACACAAAACATTATTTATCGATATGGGTATTTGAGTTGCTTAATGACTCGCCACAATCATGATGGCTTATTATATTAACTCCTGTTTTGTTTCTATGTCAGCAAACTTGTTTGAACACATGGTCAGTGGTTCTCTAAAGCCTTTATGTGAAAGTTATAACATACTGACAACTTGATATTCAGAATAATGGTAGAATACTGGAAAAAAAAAACAAAGTAACACCAGCATGATCTCAAAACAGACTGAAAGTCATATGTGTAATGTTACTCAGACAATGAATATAGTCTGCTACTAATAAACTCTGCGTACCATTTATTCTAATGTACAAAGACATTGGGTGGATAACATGCAGTTTCTTCAGTAAAGTTTGGCTGAGGCTTTGGTACATTTGGGAGGAAGGGAGGAAAACATCCCAACATGTAATCTGGAGGAAACTTGTAAAATATGTAACAAAATGTACCAATACTGAAAAGCATCTCACCTGGACGGTCTCCACAGTGTAGATTTTCTTCAGGTTGTACTCATATTCTGCTGCTGTTGTTCCCGGTAGAGATCTGAAACACAAAAACAGACAGAGACATTTAACAGATTCCATTCATTTAATTAACAGTATTGTAAATCTCAGGTCTTCTGATTAAATGCTTCACGTTCTCTGTACATTTCTTTCAGTCAGTAGTTCAGTGAGCTGCTCACTGAGCAGACAGGGTAGTGGTGACGGTGGGGGTCAGATGACGAAGACGCGTAAACAGTAAACAACACTGACCCCATTTGAACACACTGAGTATTATGAGACTTGTGTAGCTCACTGTCTCTCTACTCTATTGTGATTATTTGACACTGATTCTGAAATCAATCATAACCAGATTTGAAAATTTTGAAATATCTATCTATCTATCTATCTATCTATCTATCTATCTATCTATCTATCTATCTATCTTCCTAGACAGACAGATAGATAGACAGACAGATGGATAGACAGACCGATGGATAGATAGACCGATGGATAGATAGACAGATAGATAGATAGACAGATAGATAGACAGATAGATAGATAGACAGATAGATAGACAGATAGATAGATTTAATAAAGAAAAAAAAGCTTCACTCAACAAAGGGCAACAGACACGTGAGCAGTGACTCAACAACTTCTGAACAATAACACCTGTGCTCATAAATACAAGTAATTTTACAAGTAAATCCAAAGGATAAACTCGACCTAAATTTTCTGAAATCAAGTAAAGTTATGATCTTATGCAAGTTAGTCATAATTACGCCCTTTTGTTTATTTTAAGATCCCTCCAAGTGGAGGACTCGCGTATGTAGGTCAGGGCACAACAAGTTGAAAGCAAAGCTCCATTATTGGGCAATGTTTGTTGAAACATTATTCTTCCGTGATTACCAAAGACAAACAATCCCCATGTCGCTGTTAAACATACCTAAAATATGATCTGGATGACTTGTACCAGGCCTTAAAAATTCGTCAGCTCCCTTCTTTGTTCTCCAAAGGTCAGCCACAAAAGGTTCATCTACTTACACTCGCTGAAGATTGTAACGTGTTAGAGGGACAAAAAGAAGCAGCGTCTTACCTATCAAGCCAAAAAGTCCAAGGAGAATGTAAAGGCAGAGTGTCGCTCTCATTGTTGTTAACGTTACTTGAAATCCTTCCCAAATCTCTGTCGCTGATATGAATGTTGTGATCCAGAAGAACCGGGCTGGTTGCTGTGCTCATTTGTAATGCAGCTACTGGAACTGCCATGGCGTTAGTTGTCTCTGAAAACTGGCCGACTTCGTAAAAAACAGGGTTGTTATCGTTATATATAGGTTCGTTGGGTGAAATTAACCCCTATCAGCTGCTGACTCATTGGTCGCTTCGCCGGTTTGCGCCGTCACAACAACAGAAAAACGATGACGCCCGCTGTCTGCTTGCAGCACCTACAACGCACCAGAGCGACCCAGAAGTTTCAGTCATCGAGTGTGCACCTATTTCAATCAAAAATATGATTATTTACGCTAAAAGAGCAAACAATATTTAAATTCTGGCTACTTATGCCGTCGATAAGGGAGTATCTGAATACTTCGTTGATCTCAGGTTGAACTACAGAACTGAAGCGCAACTTCCGCAAATGTGACCACGTCATTTTGGACATGCGCAGTCGTCACTACCACCAGCTTTGTTGGGCTGCTGCTACCTGCTACTGCTAACTAGCAAGTATTTCCTGCGTGTGACTGGACTCAGCCATGGACATCGACGCACTGTTGGAAGCGTTTCAAGGCAATATGTCGAGCTATCTAAATTAATTGTTAATTATTAATTAGGGGTTTTGACACTTGTTTTGCCGCCTCTACCAAAATCTGTAATGTTGTTGTTTGCTAACTAACGTAACGTTACGCACCGTAACTTAGCTTCCTAACATCGACTATCTATCGCAAGATGGTCTGTCCATGCTCAGCCGAAATAGTGACGTTATTGTTATTGTCAACAAAAAAGGATGCATACTCATTTTACACATTTGAGCCATTGTTCTTTTTATTGATATGTAACGTAGAGATAATGTAAACAGCTAGCTGGGTACCGTCACAATAAACACGCTAACTAACGTTAACTTTTTCAGGAACTTTCCGGTTCACGTTAGTTCACCAACACCAGTGTCACATGAATTTATAATGTGAAATTAACTGATTTTCTTCTTTGTTAAACAGATTTCCGCTTGACATTTCTGATTATTGACAATAATTTAATCATTGCTGATGTACAGTTTGTGTGTGATAAGTAACATTAGCCTGAAACTAAACGGGATTCAACATTTTTTACAAAATATATATTTACAGAGCGCATTATTCTATAATGGTCATATTATTTCAAAACTTAAAAATGTAGTAAGGATCAAGTCAGGTGACATTACAAACACTGGTTGTTTTGGTTGTTGTCAGATTATGTATGTTATTGTTGTTTGGAGGAACATGATTACTAATAATCTAGTTTCTCTCTTTTCATGTGGGCCTTTACAGATTTTGAGAAGAAAGGGAAGAAAGAGATCTGTCCTGTTCTGGAGCAATTCTTGTGTCATGTTGCCAAGACAGGGCAGCCAATGTAAGTAGTGTGCAAAGGGCTCGTCGTGTATTTTTAAACACAAGAATATAATCTGTGTATAGTCTAATAATCTATCTATGTAGTCTGCTTGGGTAACTTTTTGTCTTTCCTATCAGGGTTTTTGCATAACTGCAGGTGAGGAATACTTTTTTTTTTTTTTTGTGTGTGTGTGTATGAACTGTATGCTGAAATGTCTTTCAGGATCCCGTGGTCACAGTTTAAAACCTACTTCATGTTTAAGATGGAAAAAGTGATGGATGATTTCCACAGTTCAACACCAGAACACAGGGGGCCACATAATCCCAATGTAGACTATGTTCCCTTCGAAGAGATGAAGATGAGGATCTTAAAAATAGTGGATGGTTACAATGGGTGAGTAAAGCTGATAGAAGTTCGTGTGACAATAAAAATGAGACTCTGCAAAGTGCAAAAAAGACAACCTCGTTACCCCATATACATTCAGATTAGACAGTGCTGTCATGTTTGTCAAGAGTTGACGCTGGCTGCGAGACAACTATTTGTGCCTGTTCCTAAAAATATCTATTGATAATTTTTCCAGAATCCCATTTACCATCCAGCGTCTATGTGAACTCCTTACGGACCCCAAGCGAAACTATACAGGAACACACAAGTTTCTCATGGGTTTAGAGAAGGTAACCACCCAAGATAAACACAATTCTTAAATATTGTTCTAAAGCTTCTGTGGCCCTCAGTGGCATTCTAATATATATTCCAACGTATATTTTTGTTTATGTATTGCAGAACGTAATGGTGGTCAGCTGTATGCACCCTACATCAGAGTAAGTACCTCAGCTGTTAAGCTTTTGCACCCTTTGCTCTGCTGGCTTCAGTATTTCTGTGAAGCTGCTTCTGATGCACATTGACAGCTCCCTTGAATTTGCTTATTCAGTCACAACTATCAGGTTACAATTAACAGCCAGTTGTTTTTGTGCCTTTCTACGTCTTTCGAAGGAAAAATGGGGCATCCAGTCTAAACAGAATGAATGGAGTGATGTTTCCTGGTAACTCTTCTCTATATTCAGACAGGTGGGAGCCACATATTTGTCAGTTATAGACTTCCACAAATCTAAAAGTGCCTCATACACCAGCAAGTGGAAAGATGAATTAGTTTAGAGACAAAAATACAAAAACCAACAAGGCTACGGTAAAGGCAGCTTTGTCTTGCCTTTAAATTTGGGTCTTATTTGTTCTGCTGATTTGTCATCTTGTAATGTGACTTGCGTAAGAAGGATTTATTATCTTTTTTTCAGGCGAAATGTAAATGGACCAGGTACACCAAAACCACTCAACAGACCAAAGCTGCCAAGCTGTCATTCACTCTCGACCAACGGACTCCCTGACTGTCCTGTCAGTAAAGAGCCGGAGCCAACCTCAGAGGAGGAGCATCATATCAGGTAATCAAAACAAGTATGGTACTTAATTATGTAGTAGTGCGAATTAGTGTTTGGTAGACTTGAGTTGTTCTGTTCAGTATGTTTTCTGAAAAATTCCAGAAGAGGGTCCTGAGGACATTGATAACATATGTCAAGCCCAGACATTTCCTCATATACAAATTATCCAGGACTGCATGTTTAAAAGAATTACATGTAATCTAAAAATAGCTTTAATCTTAAATATACAAGTAAATTGACTGATTTCGTCTATTTTTTTTTTCATTACTGCAGTGATTCCTCGCCATCAGAAGGTGATATCATACCAAACAGCGGGATAAAGAACAGACACCCCGAGGAGGAGGAAGATTCTGATGCTGACAAGCACGAGGTCAAAAGGCTCAAGACCGATGAAACGGAAGAGGAAGAAACGGAACATGAAGAAAAGGAGTCCCCTTGTTGCAAAGGGACAAAGAGCTTGTCCGAGACACCAGAGTCTTTGAAGGACTCTTGTGGTCAAGAGTGTGGAGATGAAACACCTTGTGACACACCTCCAATTTCAGAGGATAATGGTAAGTGTTAACTCAGCTCCACTTAGGCTGACATATGCATACTTAAGCATTTAAGTGTTCCAAAACCTTTTTAAAACATTATGCGCAGACACGAAAAAAGATTGTTCAAATCTAGCTTAATTTGAAGGCTGGAGAAGGTGTTGAAAAGTCTGCCATTGTATTCTCCTCCAGGCTTTTGTGTACCTTGCCTCAGTGCACTGAATTGTACAATTTGGAATGAGTACTCACACTTAGTCTTTACCTGAGGCCATTAACAGTTGCAGTTTGTGATACACACTAAGTTACAAAGGCTGTGTGAGAAGAAAGAGCTTCAGAGAGAAATTTGAATCCTGCCTACTGTCTGACCTCAGAACACCTAGCCAATCAGTGAGTGACGAGGCTGGGACTGTAACGCCCGGGACACACATCCTGCGTCGCGTCTGCGTCGGCAGCACGTCTGCTTATTTTTTTGGCGTCCATTTTAACAGATTAGAGCAGCCACACAGCACGCAGGAGACAGAGGTCGGCGCATGTCAGGATGTCGGCAGCAATGCAACACTTTAGCTGAGGAGGCTCACTGATTTTGTTTGTCGATTCGCGCATGGTTCTCTGCTGGAATAGACAGAGAAATAAGCTGTTGACACTCATATTGACTTCATACCAGCAACATTCAGTGTAGTTTTTAAATTTCCAGGATGACTTTCAAAATAAAACCTCTCACAAGCGTATATGTGCTGAGAATCCCTTTAATCAAAGATTAAATTGTGAACCAGTTGAAGGATCTTACTGTGTAAAACAGTATTTGTGTTTTAGAATAAATAACAGTCAAACGAGAGACCCTATGTAGTGAAGTTCAGTTTTGCTTTTTAGTTTAGATTGATCACGGGCTTTGGCTGACCTTATCTAACAACACGGTGTGCATCATACCAACCTGGAGTGGAGCACACCTGCAGTGTCTGAACAGGAACAGAACTCCACTTAATACAATGACATCAAGAGTAGCAAATGACTTGCTTTAACAGATTTCATTAGTTAATAATATGAAGAATTGTAAATTATCATTTCCTCGAGGCTTTTCGGTCTGAAAGTGACAAATTAGAGGTAATAAATTTGGCATTTCATCCTCGTAGCAGATCGAGCTGCAGCTTGCCTCGCACTTTCCCCGCCTCCTCTCTCTCTCACATAGCACATGGTTTTCTGTCTAAACTAAACATGAACGAAATGCGTCATGTATGACATCAAACACTTTCATATCAAGGGGAATTTTCAAAGGAAGAATCTATGTAGAAAGACGGCAGACGCTGCATGTGTAAACAACAACAGCGAGCGAGATGCAGCGGATCGGCGCTGCAGATGCACCGCAGAGTTAGACGCAAGATGTGTGTCCCGGGTGTAAGAATTTCTGTTTCCAAATGTTACAAACAACCAAGCAAAGCCACAGATGTCTACATAGGCCATGCAGCATCTAGACTCTGAGGACAATAATTAAAAAAAAAAAAAAAGAAAAAGTGAACTGTAGCTCTGATGTTATCCACTTTGGTTCTCAGAGCCCAGCAGCACACAGGAAGAGCCCCCCGAAAGAGAAGAAGACTCATCTGAGAAGGGAGATGTCCAGAGTCGGGACAATGACAGCACTGTGGGTCAACCTGACCAGCCGACTCCATCAGAGAAGAGTGCAAGCTTGGAGCAGGAAAATGGGGGGAGCAGCAACAGCAGCAGTGATGGTGAAAGCTTAACTAGTGACAAGCAGGTCCCCTCATCTAGTAATTCCCCTGACTTATTAACAGAGGGCGACACTGACAATTCAAACAGCGCAAAGACTACAGAGGAGCCCGGGGAACATGACTAACTTGAAGCCCAGTCTGCCAACGGACTGTTTTTTTTACACTGTATGATACCACATCAAGGGTATATCTGTAGCACTGTGGACCTCTAGACTTCAGGGGCCGGAGCAATACGGACCTCGAGATTCCTCCCAGAAGAAGCTTTTTGTCCTCTTCAGTTTCAACCACTCAAGGCCGCACATTGTTGGTCTTCTAACTGGAAGGAAGTGATTTAAAGGAGACTGAGGAAACTGCTTTTTTCACTGATAACTAAAATTTTTTCTAATCCTTTTTTCTTCATTTTTTTAATATCTGAGCATTATTATTTAACCTTGATAACTGATGTATTCAGTAATGTCATTAGTCATTCGGCATGTATTTCCAAAAAGATACATTTGACAGTTTGATTTATTTTTTGACCTGACGTAATTGTTTCGACGATCTTGCTGAAGAATGTCTCTTTCCAGTTGAACGAGGACACACGTCGTTAAGAATGTGAACTGACTCTTCACAGATGTGTTTGCGTTTTCTATGAAGCACACACCATATAATGTATTTCTTATTAACATGATATTGCACTTGTTTTGCATTGACCCCTTGAAGGATGTAGGAAATGTTACAGCTTTGCTTTGTCGTTTAATGAAGCCAATAAAAAACTAATGAAATAACAGACAGCCGGGTTAGATAAGACATTGGTTTGGCTGAAAGGAAGCCATTTCTTCATCAGAATCTCTCAACAGAACACAAGATGGTTTTAAGCTTTCTGTTTGTCATACCTTAGTTGTACAAATGTCCCTTTTGATAGCTTGGTTTTTTACAGGATGTATCTGTTAATCAGTTTTTGTAGACTTGTAATACATGTTCACTACCTTTGTAGAACCGATCGCTGGAAATTGAATGCTTGAGTTTGTAACACAGTATTCATGGAAAGCAATAAATGCTAAAATTTGAAGTGTAGTATGCTCTGTTAATTTAAGTGAGTTTTCCTTTTTGTGTTGGGACATCCAGTTGTATTTTATACCTGTAGAACAATGAGGATTAGTTGAAGGGAAAAACCTTTTAGGCACACTTGAGGTGTGGGAAAAGCAATACATTAATAGCTATAAGGTTGGCATCCCACATTCAAAAATATTGCTTGTTAAACACTAAGTTCATAACATTACAACTCTTAAACTAATCACCTAGTTTCTGGCTTTACCTGCACTATTGCTGGCATGATATGCTAACATGCTAACTGTACACTACAACCTTCTCGTGCCAACAGTCCAACATGAAGCCAGTGTTGCTTGATGCTTGTGACATGGTAACATACTTATTTAGTCCTGTTTTTTAAAGAATATTTTTTTAATTATACTTTTGGCTTGGTTTAATGTATAGCAATAACTGAGTGGATACTTCTACTCAGTTTCCTTAGAGAAACATGAATCCTCCTGACTTTTGTGAACACCTGTTCCTCTAGTGCCACCATGAGGTCGACATTTGTGGTTCAGACTGAAATAATTCGAGAAATATTAAATTTAGAAAAGATATTTAAGGTTCAGAGAAGACAAATTTTCCAGTCTTTGGTGTGCCACTGACTTTTCCTGTAGCGCCACCAGCAGGTTGAAGTTTTGCTGTATGCTGGGAAAGGATTGGCTCATAAATCAAAAATATTTAAGGTTGCCAGACAATGTACGCTATTGACTTGGACTAACACTATGATAATTGTAGTATCTTTGAGCTTCTGACTTTTCATCATCTTTTCAAAACCTTATTTTGCTCAAAACCATATTTTGTCCAATATTTCATTTTTTGACCAAATGCCTGCAAAACTAAAGACATTCTCATCAGTGGAGTGGTTGTGTCTTTACCAGTGTTGAGACCTAAGCGACTGCCTTTTGGATGCTAACACTGGTAACACTATACCAATTAACCATCAACATGCTAGGATTATAACGAGCATGTTAGCATGCTGGTATAAGCATTTAGCTCAAGTACAGCCTCACAGAGCCATTAGCACACCTGTAGACTCCTTTTATTTTACTGAGCCACAACAACAGAGGAAGCAGCCATGTTACAGAGATGATACAGAAGTGAAAGTTACTTGGAATCAGTTTTATCAGTGCAAGTGAGTCATGTTTACAAATATGGCGGATCTTAGACCTGGCCTGTGCACAGGAAAATGCCTTATGTAAGATGACCGGATGAGGGAAAATATAGGTGAGATTTTAAATACAGTCGTGTATGAACAGAGGGCGTGAGTCATTGTAATCGCGTAAGGATAACATCCAATGACAGCTCAGATGGCCTTGACACTTCTAAGCTAAGATTATCACTATCCCTGTTGTCAGCACATATCATGGACCAGGAAAGTATTGGGCCAGGCCAAGCTTTCACCTGTAAACAATGGCTATGTTTAACACAAACAGACCAACAAGGACACTGTTATATATAGAAAGTTTTTTTCAAAATTTCCATGGACTAGTCCACTTCCCCATAAACAAGGTCAAAAGCCAGATTTCCAAAATACAGTCACCCTCTTAAAGCCTAAATTGTGATGTTATGTCCATATTCATTGAATGTAGCAACAACACATTTATTAAAGGCTTTAGGGAGACCGAAGCAGGAGTGTAAACAGGAGTGTGGGTGTAAATAACCTGAAGGTCAGAGCTCAGCCTCTGTGAATCATCAGACTGGTCAGGAACATCAGGAAATGCTGTCAGGGAATAGTGTCCCACTTCTGTAAAGTTTGGAGGCTCAGGCGATACAAGTTGCCAAAGAAGACCTGCCAAAGTTCAGGCAGCAGTGCCTGAGATATCCCGATTTGTAGTAATGAGGGTAAAGCTCTTCCAAAAAGACAGAGTCCTACATTTCCCATGAAGCCTTTCAGTACACCTGACTTTCAACTTTGTTGACAAGTAAATTGACCTTAATGTGTAAAATAGTGGAGATCTCGCGTCTGTGAATGTTTGTAAACAGTATGTTGATTTTCAGTTAGGTTGGCCCAATGTGGCGTTGTGCCCAGTCGCAGCACCTCAAGACTGAACCACCACTCTAACCATGCAGTTTTCTTTTACGATTAATTGTATAATGACAATAACACTGCTTTACCTTTACTATATTTAATCTGTATCTGTATCTAATCACAGTGACTTTAAAATCATATCTGATATCAGCCTTCCTGATATTTCTACGACACAGACTGCACTTAAAAAAATTGTTTGATTCTAATTTTTGCTTTAAAATCATTTTTGATTAGCGTAAAGATCTCAGTTCTGAATTTAATTTGCATTCCTTTCCACACATGTAGGTAGTTTGAACATTTGTTCATAAATGTTAATCATTACATTGTTAATAAAGGGTCCATTATGTCATAGAGGTTCTTTTATTGGGACCTATGTTTCTAAGAAGCTAGCATACAGTAATGTACTTTCCCTGTTTAGGATAGAGGCCACATGGAAATCCTCCCCTCATCTGTTTGTAAGCAAATTGATTTTGACAAGTGTCCATTTGTAATCCCTTATCATGTGATCCACAACAGTCTTGGTCTCATCCTCACTTTCAGAGCTGATGATAGAGCATGATAGAGAGCCCAGTAACAATTGAGCTTGTATGGACTTTGATGTCATTTTATTCATTTTGCCCAGTGGATTTGCTGATGTTTGCTTCAGTCGTTGAGAATTAACATTTGTGGATGTATGTAATGTAGAGGGAAGCTTTAAAAGAGTTACCAAGGTCAAACAGTTACATGTAACGTGATAAATAATTACAGTCTTCAGGGGGTTGAAGATAAAAAATCCACAATGGGTCAGCGCCTGAGCGAGGAGAGTGACCCAGACAAGGAAATTGATGTGGCAGAGCTGCAGGAATGGTACAAAAAATTTGTTGTGGAATGCCCGAGTGGAACTCTCTTCATGCACGAGTTCAAGAGCTTTTTTGGTGTAACGGATAACAAAGAAGCTGCAGATTACATTGAGAATATGTTCCGAGCCTTTGACAAGAACGGGGTAAGTACAAACTTGTGTTGACGCTAAACTTGATATAGTAACAGTGAAGATTTGTTTGCTGGAAACTTTTGTGACATTGCAGTGAAAGCTCACATTGAGCACATACATTTTTAAGAGCAGCAAAAAAACAAATTGATTTCTAAATTTTGATTAATTAAATGTGTAAAGAAGGCAAAAGTGGGGGGGGGGGGGGGGGGGGGGGGGGGGGGGGGGGGGGGGGGGGGGGGGGGGGGGGGGGGGGGGGGGGGGGGG
>JAQLOL010000002.1:22075009-22086408 GCA_029783665.1 Naso thynnoides | reverse complement strand
CATCATTGTTTGAAAAGATGGGAAATCTTACGAATAGGACCTTTAACCAAACAGAAGTTTATTTATAAGACGTACAAGTTGGGATAGGCAGTTTATTTTTGGTGTCATTGGGCAAAACTTCCATAATAACCTTTTAGCATATTGTAATTCAGGTGGTCTGAAAGAACATTAGACTTCTGCACCTCTCTTTGGCTCTGTATTCAGGCTTTAGAAAATGGACACTGGACAATTTTCAGCCGGTGACATTTCATTTCAGAGAGTGCTGGTTCCTACTGGCTGCTCTACAAAGGCATATGCACGTTCACGTCCGTTGAGCTAATGAAAGTTTGACTGGACAACCCAGGAGGAAAAGCTGCTCTTCCAGCTGTAGCAACAACTGCAAACACTGCAAAGCAACCCAGAAAAAGGAAGACTGATGTCTCAAGACAGTCAGCTAAAAGAGAGAGTGACGGAAAAAAACCCAAATAAACACATAAAATACAAGCCAGGTGAAGGACGAACTACAGAGCAGAAACAGTGAGGAGAGAGGCCAGCTGAGTTGCTTCCTTAGGAGTCTCATGCTACAGCTAGCTTGATTTGCAGGCGTTACTGACCTCAGCTTAAGTTTTGCTTCACTAATATTTCACAGCATAGAGGCTGTAGACAGAATGTAGTTATATACAACCAAAGTGTACCACACAGAGACAACAGGGCTCGTAAACACAGCAAATATTTGGACTTGTTACTCTTTGAATGGGTGACTGACAAGACACAATATTGAGTTTGATGTGCAGAAAAACTAATAATTAACAACATAATGAGAAACCGTGATGACTTTGTTCCCAAGACATATCTGCCGTTTGGGAAACAATGCTGTTTTCCTAATGTTGTTATGATTATTGCATATTGTCTAACACCCACAGAGTTATTGAATGGCTGAGCTACGATTAGACTGAGCCATTAGTCATTTGACAGATACCAAATGGAGGTGATTCTAATTTCACTAAATGTATTATGAAGACAGTCAGTTAATCAAAAGTGTCACAAGGTTCAGTTTGCACTCAATGACCTACTTCTACTGTTATAAAATGCTTTCCAGATGTTTTCACTGATGCTGCTGTGTATCAGATGAGTGAATATTGTGGGGAGTTCTGTTGTTTATTTGTCCAGGAATAGCCACACTGCACAGTATGTCTGCAAACTGAACCCATGGCTTTGTCAGCGATTAGTCAGATGTCAAGCCAGCTCTTAGGCCGAAGAATGAAGGCGTTGCATTATTGAAGTCTGAATGCGGGACATTTTGTCTCTGGAGGATGTTACGCTTTGAAACACCACTGAGGGTGAAGGACCCAAAGACGAGGAGAATCATCCTCACATCCCTTCATGTGGACGTTCAATATTTAATGAGGAATATTTTTATACTCTTTTTACTGTAACATCCTTCAGCTTAGGTGGAACAGAGAGTATGGATACAGAGAAAGTATACTGCCCACATCTTTCTTTTACTGCTTTAAAAATATCATTTATTTTTCATCACAGATGTCTTAATATGATGCATGTTTTCCTGACGTTCTACATTATGACCCACATGTTATTTTACCTGCTCTTTCTAATCTATGATTCCCAATAGAAATCAGCCTAGACTCAAGGATCAATGTTGTCCTGCTCTCCTGTGCACACAGCAGCCACAAGCTTTGACAAGAAGCAGATGGTGTGCTGTACAGTGATTTACTGCAGCATAGCCAGGGGTGCAGTGCTTTTTGCAAGACTTTCTCCTCCTGAATAATTGATAGGATACTGTCAGTCGGCTGTGTAGGATTTCACATATTGTCAATTGGGTGGAAAGATCTGGCACTTGTTATGTGTTTCTTAAAGGCTTTCTGGTTTTTAATTGTTAGGGCATTACATCGCATCTGTTAGGAAGCAATGAGATGTAAAAATGATGGCTACTTTTATGGTGAAATCTGATTTAATACAGTGAAGTAATCCTGCGGCTACCCGTAAACCCATGAACGTTTAGCAGTACTAAACAATAAGGGGAAAAAAACAAGATTGTTTGAGTTATTTATAGGTGACATTATAGGTGGATTTAATCTACTACTGCATCACATTAAAATTAACATCCTCAAACTAGATTCTTATTATCAGCAAGGCAAAATAATGTGCTGCATTTGTTGTTCACAAAGTGACATTTAATAGCTCTGTTTACAAAATGAGTATTTGCCCTCTACCTCAGTCATGTCCTTTGAGAAAATAGTCAGTGATGTTTTTAAATTAACAATTTAGAAGTTACCAAATGTATGTAGTAAACATACTGAATCATAAAAATTCTAGTTCTGTTTGTCATTTTTAGCTCTGTATGATTTCACCATAATACTCCTATGACAATATCTTTGTCGGGACTTAATAACATGTGGCACATTTGCTTAACAAAGGCATTTGTTAGCATTGTCACTGTGAGCATGTTAGCATTCTGATGGTAGCATTTAGCTCAAAGCTATACTTAACTTAATCCAGTCTAACTAAACTGCTAGCATGACTGGAGACCCTTAGTCATGTTCCTTCGTTACCATGGATAAATATTTCAAGCTTTTTTTCATATTCACATTATTCGACATTTTAGTTTACATATTGACAGAAATGTGCCTGAGTTAGTTCAAGAGACATCTTTCCTCAGTAGCCCCTAAACAGGTTATGTAACAATTTAGTATCACTTCAGCAACACAATTCAATAAGATATAACAGTTTCCTACAATTTATACTTACATCGCAGAGCTAGTTCAGTAGCTCACATTTTATACAAAGGCGATACTTGCAATGATATTATTAATTTAGTATTTTACCAGTGAACAAGCTTTTCTGTGCTTATGACATTTTGTATATGTGGCAGCTTACACATAGCAGGTATTCTGGTTAAGAAGTCAACTGTTTATAGATTTTTGTTGTTATCTATTCAGTTGACGTTTGTAATGATGATTGTCTCACTCTAAAAATGTCTCATGTACCACTGATGCTGCACCTTACTTTGCAAAAAAGGGTAAAAAGAAATATTTCTAGAGGAGCTTTTGGGAACCTGTTGTTTTTCACAAAAATCAACCTTTAAGCCTCACAATAAACTCCACTCAGCACAAACAATGAATGTAAGGGCCAAAACAGTGTGATGGCACAAAAATATTAGTTTTTTTTTTTTTTTAAAAAGATCGCCATCCAATTCAGGCTTTCTTAGTTTATTGCAGGTTAGCTGCTCGAAACTGATAAAGGCACAATTATTATAGTGTTTCTAACAGGCATCGATTGGTCTTGTCTTCTCTTACCCTCCTTCCATTGATCGTTGATGCTGCTCTCAGATTACAAGGCTACGTGAGGGCAGGTGATAATACTCCACTGTCTGGCTGCTTCAACAACCCTAATGTACAGCTTCGTGCCTTTTAGGAAGTGTTTGAAAGTCAAACATTCTCTTGTGCTTGCAGAACATGTTTTTCATGCATTTGTTCAGAAATATTAGTTAATTCATAAGTGAATGCATAAATATATAAATCTAAGAAGTGATTTATCAGAGAAGTAGCTTCTGAGCAGCTTTTCTTTTTCAAACACTTCGAATAAATTCAGGTCTTTAGCTGAGAACACTACTCCTGATTTGATTAACCACTTGACATCAATGAAATCTCAACGTCAGCCTGCACTTTTCAAAAGGAAATGCTGATATGTTGTTTGTTTTTTGGAGACATTTTTTCTCTAAATGTGGTTCCAGAGACTCTTTAAATGTAACATTGAGAGTTCTCACTTTAATCAGTGATGGATGTGTTAAAATACATGTCTGCTGTTCTCTTCTTTTCCCCGTGCTAGTATGTTTCAAAGGTCAGTACCTAATTTAGTTTTTAATGAGCACTTAATTGAAAATGACTCTCCGTCTACTTTACAGAAGATCTCGGTTAAATATCGCAATGTTCTCAGGTTAAATCTTTCCATCATTCAACTGGAGACAGTGACTTTTTGAATACATGAGAGATGTGCTGAAAGGTAATGCCATTAATTTTTAAAATTAAGTAAGACTGCTCATTACACACAGTTAAATAAATTATCAAAGGAGGGCAAGAATGTATTGAACTGTTAAAACGGCGCCATTTTTTCACTCACGAAGGGGCTGCAGATACATACTGTACACTGTTCACCGAAGACTTAAAATAAAATCATCTTAGTGGGAAGCAACAACCTGCAGTCAGTCTATTGAAAGTATTTGTGATCGAATTTAACATATTGTGGCTCGGCTGCATGAAACAGAGGTGGGACCATCATTGTTTGCACAGCAGTGCAAAGTTAAGACCAGCATGTCCCCAAGTCATAAACTCTAACTTTCCGATCCTAAACAAGCCCTCATGCACTCTTCACCAAATGCTGTTGCCATGTCAACAGCAGATGCTCAACTTGTTCACTGAGGTCAGTAGGTCTTGCATCTCTGATTTTTGACCTCCATGTTTTACAAACTGCAATTACTGTACTTTCTTGAAAAATCAAAAAGGCACTCTCTTTAGAACGTTAAAATGCCTCTACTTTGACGCCATAGTCATGTAGGGCCTTAAATGCACTCCCAAACAAGCCTTCATCAGGGAGTCAAACAGAGCTCAAGACAAAGAAAGCCCTTTTATACTGCTCATCCACCATCTCTTATCCCTATCCAAAGAGCACCTTGAACAGTCTGATTTTGAGTCCAGGAAACCCTCCTTTTCTTTCATTTTTGATTTTACGGTACTTTCTTGATGACCTCTGGGTAGTTTTCACACCTCATGGCTCTTTCCTGCAACTTGATAGGACGCTGTGTGATTAGTTAAAAAAAAACACTAAGTCTTTCAAATTACTGCTGCATTCAGTTTGTATTGGGAAGTCGGAATTTCCAAGTTCCTAGCTGTAAATTTCTACTAGAAGGACCAAGAAGTTGGATTTCAACTTTGAAAGTCTGAAAAACCTTACCAGACTCCAACTTTAAAATCCAAGATGGCTGCCCCACACATCAACAGTGAAGGAAGACATACTGATATATTCTTAATCATCACTTTTGTCCAAGCTTGATCTCATTAAATCATACTTACACACAATATTGTCCAAAGTTTAAGTATACATGTTGTTATGTTGTTTGTGTGCACAAAATACTGCAAAATACGCTGTTATCATTGGTCTTGCTAACAGTAACTAGCGATTGATAGCCTGGCTAGAACTGGTAACTGGTATAATGACATCTTTATTTTCCGACTTTTTGCATTGGAACAGTCAACTCTGGTGTGATATCATTTGAACCCTCAAAAGTGTCAACTCTCTGGGAAAAAATTGCACCTTTCAGCTGAGATAGAAAGATTTTGTCAAGTTAAGTATAAAGTAATCAAATTTTGACTTGAGTCAAAGTCATGTAACTCGTGTCCACACCTGGACTGTAATAGAGAGCTGCTCCTTATTGACTTCATGCTTCAGTCGTAGAGGACAAATGGTTTTACTTTTCATTGCTCTAACATTTGACAGATTTTCCACTTGGTTCATTAAATGGCTAAAATGTTCAGTCTGTGTGTTTTCCCTTTTTCTCCGTGGGCTATAAATGTACAGTGAGAGCGATCTGAGTGCAACACAATCATACAGCAATAAGAGTCAGTTTTTTTGTGGTGCAAGGAGATCATCATGAGAGGTTAGCTGTCACACTCAATCTGTGTTTGACTAATGGCACAGCGGTTTCCAAGATTTGGGCCCTGCCTTGTAATGGAGTTCACTGAGAATGTGAAGGTGAGTGATCCCCATGAGCAGCCACTCTGTTTTCCACTTGCGGCTTGTCTATCGTTTGTCCTACAATTCCTTTGACCGCATTACGAGGAGCAAATAAGAACAGCCACCTTCCTCTGACAAGTTGATCACTTCTAGTTTCACAACAAGACTGCACGCTTCATTTGAGGACATTTTTTGACATTCAAGTCATCAAAAAAAATCCTAACATAAAGATGAATCGTTGCTTTGGTTTTGAACAGAAGTGTGGCACTCTCTAAACAGCATGAGAATAGATTGTTCCTGCAGCTGCAGATAGGCCTTGGTTGGTAGTTTGTTTTATTATGTTGAGAGGCCCTGTCCAAAAGAAATAGCCGCTTGCAGAGCACATTACTAAAACCTATTTGACGTTTATAAGAGTTTGTTGGTCCCCTGGGGAGTTTGTTGTTTCTCTAGCGCCTCAACGCTCTCCGGAATCATGTAATTCAGACACGCTGAGGTCTGGAGGCTTTTGAGTGTTTCTCCCCGTTTCCATTTGTCTTACCACAAATGCTTATCTGTCATAATTATTACCATTAAGATAAATGAGGATGAGCTATTAACTTAAACAATGCATTGTACAATTAAACCTGTCAACATGCCTTTTAGTTAAATGCAATGTTAACGCTCAAAAGCAGATAGAAAATTGATGCATTTCATTAGTTCCTTAATAATATTTAATCTCGCTCTCTGTCTCGTGTGGTTTGTAGTGTTATGTTTCATTCACTGGGCAGACAAGGAGGGAAGCAATTAATCTGGAATTGTGTACTGTCTCGTCCCTGCCGTTGACCATTTCTCTGGGACTGGATGATAAATTGCCTTATTCCTGCACATAAATACAGGTCTTGTCTCCCAGTGAAGCAGGTAGCTGGAGGGAAGTAGGCGCTCTCCGCTGGGATTTATGGACAGTAGCTTTGTGAAAAATAGCACTTGCTTGAAATAAGTGAAGTAAGATCATTTTCCTAAAAGCTGTGCGGACTGGCAAAAAATGGTGCAAAAGCTAAATCTCTCTTGTCGATGTTTATGCTGTGTCATGCAGCTGATGGAGCAATTACTTCCTAAAATGCTGCCAGGCAGGACATTGAGCATGATTTGATGCAGCCATTTCAAATTCAGCTGTGATAGATCTGCAGCCCAACGCAGTTGTTTTTAACCTGTGCCTCAAACTGAATAAAATCTCTGCTTAGGTTAATGCAGCCTTAAATTATCAGGGCTAGAATTCTGCTTAAGGGTGTTGGATCACAGCCCTTAATCATTCTTCTGCTCTCACTGTGCACGAAGAAATCCAGCTGAACGCACTAAATGTTTGAAGACAGCTGTGGCTGTATAAATGTATTAGAATAAATATGTGTTCACAAATAAGAAATTAATTTGATTCTATAAACCAGAGTTAAATACATAACACCCCAGTGCATCATTTAGGGGGTGATAACAGAGGCCTGTCAGTATTTGTTTGGAAACAAATCTAACAAAATGGTGGATGTAACGTCAGGATGTAATGTCGGTGAAGCTGCATTTGGACACAGCTTTTCACACTGCATATGATTAGCTCTGGGCTAAGAGATGACCCAGGAATAACTTAGCCCATTTTCACAGAAACGTAGTTAACCCAGGGTTAACCTAAGCTCAGGGCCATGCAATTTGCACAGAATTTTTTGCTAGCCCCGTGCTAAATGTCTATTGGATCACGCAACAAATGTTTACAATCTCGAATGACATTTGCCTGCTCTGTTTTCTTTCATACTGGCTTCTTTTAGCCTTGCACTTAATCCATTTTAGAGGGTTAAACCGGCAACCTCGGGATGTAATCCAGCTCCAGAGCAATGCCAGCCAACATTAGCCTAAAGTCAGGGTTAGTTCACTCTAGAATGTGCCAGGACTGTGGATTGCTTTTAGCCTCGGGCTAAGTGCAGTGTGAAAACCCCTGAAGTTCTCCAGTAGGGACTGCCAGCAACAGAACGACTGAAACCATCTGCAGGTGGCAGAAGAGTCATGAAAGCCATCTTTAGTCCCTAACCTCCCATGCAGGTCAAGATAATGACAGAATGGTGAACTTTTGAGTGAAACGAGGACAGGGGAGAGCAATGATTTTTTTAAAAAGATGCTTTTTACAAACTGCAATCAATAAGAATTATCACCCTCATCTATGACTAATTCCCAAACCCAGCACATTGCGATTCAAATGAAAGTTTGTCATTTTTTGATGGACAACACTGTTTCTCTCTCTAGTATCTGTACTTGCTGTATCAGAGCGTGAAGAAGCCAAAGTGTCATCAATTGCTTGTTTCTGCTGACTGTAAAGACTCCCACAGTCAGCAAGCTGTCATGTAAGCAACCACCCATCATGCTGTTCACTTCTCACACCCTGTGAAACTGTATGGGATAACAGGAAAGCCCATACAAGCCTCCACCTTGATTTATATTCAAACAAATGGTGCAGTGTGCTCATTGAAAAAAAAAAAAACAACTTTCAACAACAAGGTCTTTTTGATGATCTGTAAACCTGTGATTAATAAGACTGTGTGAACAGTGCATTTCTTACCACGCAGCATTTCTTACTTTCTCTGTGTTCTTCTCACTGGTCTTGAAGTGGACGGGTATCTGTTCAGAAAAGATGATGTCACATACCTCTGTGCACCAATCAGTATTCAGCAGCATTATAAACAAAACATGACAGTTCAGTATTAGTCAAATCTGATTAATTTATACCCACACAGTCCTGATGATGGAGTTAACTAGGTTCTTGAGTGATAACTCCAAATTTATATTTTAGTAACACTCTCTAAGAAGCCTGTCTTTATATAAATATCTTTATAACACATTATGAACATATATTACACATTTTAATGCATTATGAACACACTAATAATGCATTATATGTGGTTATGGTTAGGATTAACCCTAACCTTGCATATAACTATTATTATACAGCACTATAGCCACATTATAATGCATTGTAAGTATGTTCATAATGCATTATAGATGAATGCCGTAACTTAAGTGTTACTCATATTTTTTCAACTGATATTATGATACTTAAATCTTTATACTTAAAGGCAATTTTACAGTGGTTTTTAAAATATAAAATAGACCGCTTCTGCTTTCATGGATGATTAAGGTGATTTTTAAATGAAGTTAGGGTCTAAATATTTCTAATAATACTATTTTCCCTCATTTTCATTTAACTCTTCTTATTTGGTATCTAAGGAGGGTTGTAATTCCTCCATAGTGCTGCAAATCATTGACCCACCTGGCCACTAATATATTACACGTGAACTATAGCTTAAAGTTAAATGGATTTATAAATTTCTATGTAGGCATCACAACGGTTTATGAGGCTAAAATTACTCTTTCCTGCTTGTCAAACACTCTTTAAGGAAGCATCTCAGATCAAACGGGCTTTGTGGGTGTCTTGCATGCAGTCGCCCATCTGTGTGTACTTGTGTTTGTGTGAAAATGTGTATATTTTGTGTCATCAGAGGGCCAGTTCTTTAATTCCTTCATCTGCCTTCCGGCTTCATGTTAAAACCCTGCATTGCAGCACTGCCAGTGGGATTTCAGCAGGCACAGCCCCTTTTTTCTCTAACCCTCCACACAATAGAGAGATTAAATTTGGGCCAGATCCCTCCTGCGTGGAAAGCTCCTTGCTCACACATGCACATCTCCCAGTGTTCATACGCTACGCTCCAGAGAGCGCAGGGCAGCGAGAGCCCCCAAAAGTCTCCTGTAGGCTTCCTTTGCCCCACATGAATCACCCCCTCCCCTTCTCTGAGAGGGAGCAACAGTCAGGGAGAGCCACGTGTCTTGGAGACAGACACAGACAGAGAAAACAGGAGACTGAGAGTAGGAAAAAGAAAATATGGGATTCTCGGGGGCTCAGCAATTCAAGTACTGTCTCATAGGTTGCACAATAATCTTGTTAAAGAATGGAGAGGCTCTGTACTTTGGTGCTGCGTGACTTTTTCATTTGTTTGACTACATTGGGCCCGTTCATCAGCAGAGATCAATTGGGCAATAAGAGGCAACATGAATCATAGAATGCTATTTCTTTTTGGACAGCAGTGTGATTTTAGCGAGTTGGAATATTAGCAAAAAGCTTTATTTTGGGTCTCCTACCATGAACTTATTTAATCAATGAGACAGGCTCACAGTGGTGGACAGAGTCAATAAAAACATCAGCCAGCACAGAGGCTGTGCTGCAGGAATAATTTTCACTTAAAAATACTTGTAATAAAAAAATTGGAACAAACAGCTTGAACAAGATGGTGATGACAAAATGAAAAAGACAAGGACAGTTCTGACAGAAATGTTGGCAACAACAGTTTGATGATATTTTGGTGACGACTTTTAGAAGGTCTGAAGGATAGTGACATGAAAATAAATTTTGAATAACAATTATAATTGCTGTGACCAGGCTCAAAGCTCCTGAATACACACTTTTAATATTTAATAATAATAATAATAATAATAATTTAAGATTTTACATCTAAATATGGGTAAAAAAAAAAAAAAAAGCAGCAAAAGTATCATTAGGTATTATATGTAATGAGTTAAACACCCCAAACCTTGTCACAGTTGACAAGCAACCAGAGACGTTACTAGAGGAAAAAAACACTAAAGCATTTTGAATAAAAACGTCTGTAACGCTGGGGTGATGGCTGCGCTCCGCCCATTCTCTCAAAAGCCAATCATCTGCTTAGCAACAAAACAAAGAAGCCAATCACTTTGGCTCTCTGGAATGACAACATGTTGTGAAATCTTTTATATGTGTAGCAGAGGTACAACCTACGGGAAAACTGTGAGCCTTTTTGTCCCAGTGACTACTGAATGAACAGTTATACCTCTCTCCCAGTTTGTAGATAGGGGCCTGGACTTGTTAGCCCAAAGTAACTGAGTGGAGGCGTTGCCATCGGACTCTGACTTATATCAAAGACAGTCAATTGTTAACTCAAGATCCTCCACTCTATGCTGTGCCAGTGGTGTGAAATGGTATATACACTTCCTGTCTCCTAAGTAGGCAGAGTCACTTCTCCCATGGAGACAGTTAGGAACCATCATCCGTCCGTCTCATCTGGAAGTGATATAATGTCTTGTGAACGGATAAAAGCAGATGGATTTTGTGTTACATGGTATTGGTTTGATGAAAGTTATACCTATAAGAACATTTAAAATGTCTGTTTATGTCTGTTGCGAAGCAAGGCAGGAAGCATTGGTTTCCAGATCTGATGAGAGTGTGTTGCTGAGACTGAGACAGATCTTGAACAAAAGTAATTTTCTCCTGATTTGTGTGTCTGAAAAATGCCATTTTAGTGTCAGAATATTTGGAAGATATGTGTCTTGTGAGAAATGGGTCCAATATGTATCTTGGTGACCATGGGGCGAAAGAATTGTTCATAATCTGTGATCACGTTCATTTCTCTTGTAAGAATGCATGGACTAAAGACTTCTTAAAGGCTTCTAAAAGCTTCTAGTCTCCTAAAGGGGCGAGGCTGTGGCAAAACCCATGTGACACTGATACAGGATATGAATATTGAGTGAGAGATCTCGCTTTCTATTAACGGTTGTTACGACCCTGGCTCTTGGGTGGCAACACAATGAGACGAAAACCGAAAACCGGGTTTAAGAAGGTTTATTAACAG
>JAQLOL010000002.1:22048776-22061015 GCA_029783665.1 Naso thynnoides | reverse complement strand
GTTATTCTCATCCATTAGAAAGGTTAAAAATGACAGTTTTACAGCTGAAAAAGTACTGAAAAAAATAGAGTAAGTCTGGCAGATGTTTTTTGTTGGAATGGGTTTGTGAAAAATAAAACAGACAAAGTTTTACATGACAGGTTATGAGCTCTGGAGGAGCTTGTTGGTGGATTTTGTTAGCCTTGACCAGAGCAAATCTGGTTCTCCTGTTTCCATCTTTTTTTCTAAGCTGAGCTAACTGGTGGCTGGTTGTGGCTTAATAATAAATAGACATTAGATTGGTATTGATCTCCTTATCAGCCCACTAGAAAGCAAACAAATACATTTTCCAAAATGCCAAACCATGAAATGCACTCACAATAGATGATTCTCAAACTTAAAAAGGGATTTTGCACTTTGAGTCTTGATCTCAAAAGTATTTTCTCTTTTGAAGCAGGAATGTCAGTTGATGTGACCTATCTGCAGTGCAGCAGAAGCCCTCTCCTCTTTCACATTTTCTCCACACAGTCTTGCATGCAGATTGGGTCACTATCTCTGTGACAGAATGATTAATCGACCTATCAGGGGACAGGGGAAGGGGCCGTGCTGAGGGGGAGAGGGAGGATGTATGGCAACTGGCTGTAAATGATCACTGCTGCTCCTTGCTCAGCATTCAAACCCTGGTACCTCCCACCTCCTTTTCAAGGATTCCTCCTGATAATAGCTGAGTCACATTCAGCTGCAGGTGAGAATAAGCATTGTTTTATCTACACAAGCAGGGTTGATAATGAGCCTCTTTGGACCGCCCTTTTGGGTCAGCACACAATGAGCTATATGACGGAGAGGCTTTTCTCTAATTCTCTTTAGTGAGATAACGTGCAAGGCTTTTTGACATCCTTATCTCAGTAGCTGCTCTCAGATCAGCAGTGGCACCAGCAGGATTTCCTGATGCTCTTGCATTTTGCTGACATAAAGGTATAATTGCCACGTTGACACCAATGATTGATGGTCAAGGTCTTTTCTTGTGGATTCTTGTGTCGTGTATGCTTGTATTCAGCCCCGAGGCCAAACGCAGCGGTCTGATTCCTCCTGTGAATGTGCCGTCCTGGACAGTTGCATAAACTGCTGACTGCTGCTGAGTAAATGTGTATATGTCATTCACTTTGTTGGTTGTTGACAAAAAGGAGATTGCTAATCGGTTTATCACCACAGTAGTTCGCCCCAAAAATGATTTCTTCAGCCCAATTTTGGAAGGAAAGCACCTTTTTTTTTAAGTTGGAAATCATCAGATTTTCAGAAGCTATTTTAACAGTAAAGCCTCCATTGACTATGTGCTATTTCGTATGGGAAGAGTGGCCATTCCCACCTTAAAAAAAGAGAGATGGTTGGCAGGATTTGGCTGATCATTGAAATCACTGCCTAGTTAGTTGAATTCAGTGGCATAATTACTTCTAAGTCACATTACAGCACACTGACAGATGCTTGGCACTCTCCTATCACCACATTGTGGCTGGAGACTTAAAGGTTCTCGGTCTAGAGTTTCAGAATCTGGCTCTGGCACATGTTTTGCACCGTGTGCTGGGTTTTGGGATTTGCCAGAGCTTTTGTCAGTCTCTTGGCTCTCTACCACGAATGACAAAAGCAGGGAGTGTTTTGCAAGTACAACAGGCTACCTTGCAGAAATCTTTCCCAGCCACATACATGATATTTATCTGACTGTGCGTGCCAGAAGAGATCTGTTGAGACTGTACAATAACATTACGTGAACAAGTGATGAAGGGGAGATATCTACATGCAGCACGGTTCAAAACTGCAGTAAGAGCAAGCACAATGATAGAGGGATGCAACTTGCAGCAGCTTTAAAGTAGGGATGGGAATTGAACAGATTTTATCATTGCTGTTACCAATTCAGCTTATTAGTCTGATGCTTTTCCGATTACTGATTGATTTTCTGTGAGGTAAAAAGCAGGCCTGCACCAGTTTTCAGTGTTTTATCATATGAATTGTTTGAACAATGTAAAATTTTTGCCTTTGATTTTAACATATTAAAATAAAATGCTCCTTTAATTGAGAAGATATAACTCGGAAAATAACATAAAACTGATAAAATACATAATTCTCCTTTAGAATAACAGACATGTCGAGTAGTCGCACATGTGCCATAGCATGTCAGAAACATTGCTTTCCTGGAATTTTATGCCACGTTGTGCCGACAGATATTTTAACGTATTGCTGGTATTTCCACCTGTACTTAAAATGACTAATATAGTCACATCACAAGTACCTCTATTGTCATCATTTTTCATGAAATGAAGCCATTCCTTGGACCTTTTTCTCCCCTCAGCCATGTTGATGCAAATAGTTACTTTCCAGCAGGATACAGCAGAGTGTTGATGTCACGACGCATGAGTTTTTTCAAAGCAGAACTAAGAGACAAATATGTCAGCATGGATAAGAGGAATTGAAACTGTTGGAGGCATACAGCTCAGCTAGATTGAAGAACTAGGAACCGGTTCTCAGTTTTAATTATTACTGGTTTTTAATAACCAGCCTTTCCTTAAAGACTAAAATGTAATTAAACTAATGCTGTAGTGTCTGTGACTCCTCTCAGCCTAATATCTTGCTTGACATTGAGGTAAAAAAAAAAAAAAAAGCAGTGCACTTTGCAAAAGTTTTATCGGTAATGAGTTTGTCTAATGAACAATAGCAGGGATGACAGTTCTATCATTATTACAAATTTTTCTGCTTAAACAACTAACTATACTCTTGGCACAAGCCAAGTTCCCCACAGTATCTCATCCTTCAGTGGTAAATAACAAGCAATGCAGCCTTCAGCACCCCCACTCTCCCACCCCGCCCCCTGTAATCCTATTAAAACTTGGCCAAAATGAGACCATTATGACTGTGGGAGCCCCAAGTCCATTTCAGCAGGGGTAAATTACCATAGAGTAGCAAGAGTTCAGGAACAAAGCTGCACATTATCTCTAATTGAAAGAACTCCACCATCTAAGCTCAGCTCGACGGCTACAGTAATGCTCTGTCTGATGGATCTAATAAAATACTACACCCCTTGTTCTCTAAATTTTCCAGCACTTATTTTTCAGCTAAAATGGAGTCCAAACAGATCAGGGGTCAGCTGTGACTCAGCAGTTGTCGTTTTTCTCAAGTGTGTTTATCATGAAATTCAAGATGTGCAAAAATTACCCTTTAAAATGATACCCTCGATGACTTATGCAAGTTGGCTTGCACCTAAAATAGCTCAATGGGATTCAGATGAAAGAGTCACTCAGCATGAAAAGAAGGGATACAAAGTCAGATCACAAACACATACACATACGCATACACATACACACATGCATGCAGTTCCTCTGAAAATTATAATCTGCTCTGCTGTAGAAGAGTCACATTGCATAAATGCTGCACTGGCCTGAATCTGAAGTGATCAAATGAACAGACTCTCTAGCACTTAAATCCTTAAAAGTTATTAACTTGTGCATTTTTAAATATTCCGACCCAGCTTACTGTAGCAATCACAGTAGAGAGACTTAGAGGAAATGAAACTGCACAGGATGCACGGCTAGTTCAGCTGGAGGCCAAGCACTTCACCCACCCACACATAACCTATAATGTCACAGATGGCAGGGGCTTCGGTGGATTCAGTAGGGGGCTGAATGACTTCACTGGGGTCTCATTGTTCAGATTACTCTGTATCTTGGACCCTGGTTGTCTGGCCGCTTGTGACAACTGGGCTGCCACGGCTGTTGTTTTTCCTTTGAATACAGCAACCTTTTCACAGTGCCTAATACTCAATACTTAATTTGCCGCCCCACTGCTTCTGACTGTTGCCCCGAGCTGCAGTCACATGACCCCGTGTCCAGTTTTTTCCCCATTTACAGAAGCAATTTGGAAAGACTGTGCTAAGACATTTGTAGCTTTTGAAGCATATGCTCCATTCAATTAGTGTGGATGAAAATGTAAGCTCAAATTTAAACACACACGTGCGTGTGTCATGAATCCACCACACAAACACACACACACACACACGCACACACAAATATAGATTGGCCACTGGCAGACAGCTGTTTGAACTGGTAAAGAGGCAAGTTCACAGGGCCAGGGGGGAAAACAAAGGACTTTGCCGTCCGACTCTGTGTTTGTTAATTAATTGCTGTTCAGGCTACTTGTTGTTTTGTAATGAAACAGCTGCATGACTTTCACTGTCACCCTCCTTAGGTTGTTTTCTCTCGGATCTGACCTGGGTGCTAACTGCTAATAAGCCCTCAATAAACACAAACCCCCCACACAAGGAGTTTGCCACTCTGCAGGCTGCTCTTCCTTGTCACTGGAGGTGATGTCACACTGTGCAGCCATCGGGTCAACACACACATGACGTCAGATGAGAATGCCGCATTTCATAGTCATGTAATGTGAGCGAGCAGGAGACGCAGTCATTATCATTTGAGTTTGACAGGTGGGAGGTAATTAAGGGAGAGCGTCCCTCTAAGTGACTCATATTTTGCTCTAATGGTGATGAAGACAACATATGATGTGGTAATCCATTAGTGTGCATGAGTATTTTTAAAGCTGTCTCAGACTAATAATAACATAAATTGCATTTAACAAATGCAGTTCAGCCAATTAAACATACTGCAGGGGGCCTCTTGCACCCCTCTAGCTAAGGGGTTAAGATGCCAACTACAGACCAAAACATCCGTGATTTGAGTCCAGCTCGCGACGTTTGTCGCATCTCTTTTCCTGTAGTTGCTGTCAGCTATCCACTGTCTCTATTAAAGGCACAAGAAAGCCCAAAGAAGACTTTAGGAAATGCTGCAACAGAAAAGAAAACAGAAATACTATCTTATACTGTAAAAGTGAAAAATAAGGGTAGAAGTATCATTTGTTATTATTAAATCCACACAACAAATCATATAGTAGAAGGTGCAGAGCAGGAGCTGCATCAAAGTTAGAGAAGCTGCCTGCCATTTTAGGAAGATGCCTCAAATAATTTAGCATGATTTTTCTGTATATTTGCTCAGTAATGTCTTCTATTGGCCTGTGATGGGCCAAGTGTTTCTGACTCTTATTCTGGTTATAATTTAATGTCATTTGAAATGACTGGATGTGATTGTGAAGGAAAAAAAAAATCTGTGAAATTCTTTTTAAATGAGAAGAGGCACTTTGCACAGCCTCTTCCTGTTTCCATTTTTTCTCTCAAACATCTGCAGTAGAATTTTTTTTTTTTTAAATGCTGAAGCCATCAACCTTCACCCTCGTGTCTCAGCTGGATTTATAAGTGACAGGTTGAACCTTTTTGTACCAAAGTTAATTTTTCAGTAAGATTGCCAGGTTGGTACGCCCTGTTTGCCTTTGCACCAAAGATAAAAATGCTTGATCCCCATCCAATTCACAGCCGTGTGTTCGGTGATAAGGGCCAGATCATGCCCATAGCTGCTCTGCTCAGGGCTGTGGAGCAGAGCCATTTTGTTTTAACTAAGTCTGATGACTCAAATGCTAACGAGATGAGACGCACACAGGGAGATGGAGCTAAAAACTCACACACAGCTCAGTAATTGAGAATTATATGAAATTCATGTTGGATAAGAGGTCTTTTTCTTTTAACTTGTATTCATCCAAGAAAGGTTTTCTGAGCATGGATGTTATAGTTTCAGGACCGCCCTGCTCCACACTCGTACAGTTACACATATTTACACCTGCAAGCTGCCCTGAACAACAACAGTCTGATCTGTTCTGATCTGGATGTTTAGAGCCTCGCTGAAGGGCGTCTCAGTGGTGGTAACAAAGGAGGTACAAGCAGTGCTCTGGTTTTCCCTTTCCAAGATTTAAGCTGTCGGTTTTCAGAATGAAGCACTGACCTTTAGTCAGAATCCCAGTCTCCTACTTTCAGGGTAAAAATAACTTAATACAAGTTTTGTGCACGTGAACAAAGTGTTCATTTATCTATCTTATCATCACATTATGTATCTCGTAATTTCTAAATACGCAAGTCTCTCTGATTTTTGGCTCTATTGCTAGCATGGCTTGCATCAACCACTTAACTAATTGCAACAAATTTTGGTACAAAATGCTCATGCTTCTTGGACTTTCCTGCAGTATCATCAGCAGGGCAAAATTCTTACCTATCCAGTGAAATATTTCAACATTTTCCAGAAGTATTTACACAATGTTTTGTACAGATATTTATGGCTCCCAGATGATGCATCCTATGACTTGGATCCTGTTAACCTGGTGATTCTCTGACTTTTTCTTCAGTGCCACCACAAGGTTGACATTTATGATTTGAAGTGAAATGAAATAAAAAAATCTGGTGCAAAGATTCATGTTACTCTTAGGATTTACTGTAATCATTTGTTTAGTGATCTCTTTTTTCCATTTTTCTCTATGATCAGGTAGAAATTGTATTTGCATTCATTTATAAACAAATACCTTCAAAACTTATGACATTCCCCTCAGCCTCAGCTGCACTTTGTGTCAACAGCTAATTAGCAAATGTAAGCATGCTCACACTAAATTTGGATGGTTAACATCAAGATCAGCATGTTGATCAGCATTGCCACTGTAAGTCTGTTAACATGCTGATGTTAACATTTAGCTATAAGCACCCATGTAGCCAAGTAAAATGATGCAGAGATGTATTGTCGCTACACTTGTAGTCTTGTGTCTGTAATGTTTAAGTAATTAAAACAGTTTGATCTGTAAGCATTTTTGTCTGTGTTAGAATTAGGCTAATGTGACCTATTTGTTTAGGTTTGACATACCAGAAATCCTGTTTATGTTAGCTTCTTCTGTTCGCAGGTAACCCCTCACATTTGCAGGTCTTGTTTAAAAGAAAAAAAGATGGTATAAGACTTTTTCCGTCAAATAAAAGCAGTTTGTACAATTGATTTGAACACTAAAAGCTGGCTGCGAAGCAGGACTAATGATGTCATAAAATCATAGCTTAAGTCCGTGTCCTCTCTGTCCGTCCTCACTGTTGGAGATAAAATGCTTGAGCACATATCCATGAATGTTAATTTAATTGGTCTGGCTCGGGTGGACGTGAGGGACAAACAGGATAAAATGCACATAAACCTTGGATGAAGGTGGAGGTTTTTAACACAGTCACAATATCTACAGTAATGTATAATATAAGCAGAGTCAGTGAAGTCTCTAAATTGCTGTTTTATTGTGCGACACGCTCATTTTGAAATGTGAAATGGGTCAAAATGACTCTGAGTCATTGTCTCAATTTTCTCTGTATATTCTAACATTCAGTTATTGTAGGCTTTTTGTAACATCAGTGGCAAAAGTTGTTTTATAGGCAAATATTTGAAGTTGTATTAAGTGGTCCTGGCTTGTGAATAATATAAGTTTATCCTTCCAGCTGTCAGCCTCAATTTGAATAATTTTTATGTAGCAATAAATAGAGGCAGAATCTCTGGGACAAACTCGGAGAATTGGCACTTGAGAATGGGAAATTCCTCCTTTTTGTCCGTATCAACATGACTTTAATATAATCAACAGCAGAAGCCTCCTCTTGTTTTGCTTGTTATCTTGCTCTGCTTTCTGAAGCGAGGTCTCGTCCGATCACTCATCATTCTGTTGGCAGGCTGCTTTCAGCTGCACTTGTCACACTGTGATTTCTGGAACCGATAAGAGCTCTGATTGAACATTTGTTTGGCCTGTGGAAACAGCACTACAGAGCGGCTTGTAGTTGTTCATTTGGTTTCTTTCTACGTTTAAACACCTTTCCCGGTCAGACACTGTTTTGGCTTGAGTACAGAGTAGCATCGAGACAAAACAAAGATGTGTTAAACTGCAAATTGACAATTGTTTCTTGTAAATAATTTTTTACTTACTGATCTTAAATTACTGTTCACTGACCTCAGAGCACTATGAAATATATTAGCAATGCTAGTGGTGTTTCTATCAACATAGCTCTGTGAAAATTTTGAGTATCACATTGACAAAGGTTGATGGAAATAGCAAATTGTAAAGAAATTCTCAATTTTGCAAAAAAACAAACAAACAAAAAGTTTAAAAGGATAGTTCATTTTTAACTGTGTGGGGCTGTATGAGGCACTTATGCCAGTCATAGTCATAGTCAGTGCATTACCTTCAGTCGATAGCTCTCAGCTTGCCCTGTGTATGGAGAGGTAGTGCAGTGCACAGGCAGGAAACAGAGCATAGTAATGCTGTAAATGATTCCAACAGCAACACATCTTTTAGCCACCAGACCACCCACCTAAAGTACATATGTCCCTTCACATATACACTACATTTTTAAAGTTTTTAGCACTTTCCATTGCCGTAAGATGTACCGTTTTTGAGGGGACCACCGCCAGTACAGCTGTGGTTATGCGTAGGAATACAGATGTTGTGCAGTTGAGAGAATGTTGTCCCAAAGAAACAGCTGTCTGACAACAATGGAAAGCAGCAGAAATTTTGAACATGAAGCTTACAGGTAAAGGGACAGATGTACTTTAGGTGGGTGGTCTTGTTGGTGGTTAAAAGACATGTCGCCCTTGACAGTGTTTACAGCAACATTTTGCTCTGTTTTCTACCAGCACATCACGCTGCTTCTCCATACAGAGGGCCAGTTGACCGTTATCTACCGCAGGAAGGATACTGACCAGGCATCAGTACCTCATACAACGACACATCAAAAAACTGAACTACCCCTTTAAAATGACTGGCATTACTGATCGTATAAACTGCCAGACAATACAAAACATGGCTAATAATAGCTGATATGAAAGAATAATTACAATTTGCTCTATCAACAAAGAAATCATGTAGACCTGTCTTTTTTTTTTCTCTCGCAGATGGCAAAGGCCTCTACTTCTGTTTATTACATCAGTGTGGAGTGCAGCCTGCACCTCCACTCTCTGATGATACACACCTATTAGAATTAGTTGTAGGTTCAGTGTTTTGCTATGGGACCTTTCAATGTGTTGTCCCTTGTTGTTTCTTTCCATCACCTAAGCAGGCGCCATCTTCTGATCCATTTTTGGTAATTAGAAAATGTTCTGCAGACTGAGAGTTAAGTGGCTCTGCTCGGTGATTAATTTGGATGCCAGTCTTAAAACAGTTCTGTTGACTCCATTAATTATTGTAATGCCCTAAACCTTATCCATCAATTTGGGCTGTTTAAAAAAAACAATCATAGACCAATAATAATTCCCTTTTTTAGTGTAATGAATTATATGTTGACACCTTTATTTGTGAATTATTTTTTCTCCAAAACCCATATTTGTGCAACAACTTGAATCCTGTGTGCCATTTTACCTTTTCAAGTGTCTCCAAAACATGAAAAGTGGTTCAATCGTTTCCCAGGCTGCTGACAATATCTGCATGTGATTTCTGACTCACAAATCAGAAGCAGTTAGCAGTTAGAAAACACGCCGCTAATGCTTGGATATCTGCATGTTTATCTGAGCTCTGGCCCCTTTTAATGACAGTGTTTTTGTTGCTGTTTTTCAGGGACCGTGTGTGCAGCCTAAATGCCGAAGTGGAACTTGTTTAGGCATCAAACAACGCCGATGGTCGCTGCTAAGCCAACAGGGGCCAGTGCCTTGACTGTGACTCCAGCCCCTGTCGCATTAGTGTCTGCCGAAAACTCCACTGAGCCGGTCAACAAGAACGATGCCTTCGACGAGATCAAAAACAAGTTCCTGAATGAAATCGACAAGATCCCACGTGAGTTCCAGACAGAAACCCAAACCTGTTCCGATCAACCAACCTGTATTGATGTGACTCTATGCAACGATTTTGGAATTAGATTTTCTCTTATGCTGCAGGCATTGGCAGCCTCATAATGTCTTTATTCACTATTGATCACTGGCTGCCCTCTCTAATGGCAGAGAAATCTAATTTTCACCCAATCTAATTGCTAACCTAGCACCCTTCACTAAATATATTAGGCTCAGAACATGACATGGAGTAGGCTGCATGACTGGTTGGTCAATGTCAAACTCTTTGCTTCTGTCTTCTCCTGCCGTATTTATTCATGGGTCTGTATGTCCTCCTCAGTGCCGTCCTGGGCTATCATCGCCATTGCCGTGGTCGCCGCTTTACTCATTCTAACATGCTGCTTCTGCATCATCAAGAAATGCTGTTGCAAGAAGAAGAAGAACAAGAAGGGCAAGAAGGGGAAGGGTGACATGGGAATGAAGAACCTGAAAGGGGGAGAGGTATGTTCCACCTCGGGAGGTCGCTTCGCGGCCGAGGGGATTTACACCTACACTGTAAACAAAGCAAGGCAAGCCACAGCCAACTTCAGCCTGTATGTGAGCCTGTTATGTAACAGCGTACAGTGCTTTGTACTGCAAAAGAGAGAAAACATGTATGTAGCGAGAGGTTAGAGTCAGCTAATTATAACATAAGGACAGCACAGTTGTCTGTTTGAAATGTAGTACATTACATATTACAGTACAGGCTGTTAACTTTTTGATGGCTGTCTAACCCACTCAGTGTGGAATCTCCACAGGTGTTAATTACATTCTATATCCGCCATGATTATGTTTTATTACTCTCTTTCTTTTATTTCTCTTTTTTTGTTGTTTAATGTATTTGTCATAAACGTTATTGTTGCTCACTTGTGCTTTGGGATGTGAGTTGAAAATGACAGGACTCAGCCTAACCACTGTTTTCCAAGTCATTAATTACTGAAATTAGCGGTTAGCAAGATGCTGTTGTGTTTTTGGGGCCTATAATTATTATTTTTTCACACGCATGATTGATGATTTGAGGAAGTACAAAAAGAATACATGTAACAGTGGAGTTTTTTTAAAACCCAATGGCCCCACTGCACAAGATATAATTGTGCTAATGAGGAGGCCTCTCTATCTGTCATTTTCCTCGCTTCCTACCGTGTAGCTGACTGCATTTGCTGTGATTATCCTTCTTTGGTGTCTGCTGTGAGTTCAATCTCTGCCTTTGTCTCTGCTCTCCTCCTTCCTGCTTTGTGTCTTATGTGTGCTCCGTGTATCTTGACTGTGGTGGACCTCTCTGCCTACGGTAGGTCTGACAGCACGCGGCGCCCCTCTCTGGCCGCTCTGTGTAAGCGCAGACCAGGGCAGGGGGGGAGCGTTGATAGGGGGGTGGTCTGGGCTTGGAGGGATTGGATTGCAGTGTTGATGACAATGAGTGCTATGGCTTCCTTAGTTTCTTGCAAGCTTAGGTGCTGCGGGTGCTTGAGGAATCTTTGGGAGCGAATAAGCTGCTTCGCAACATCCACTGAACTGATATGCCGCACCAACTGCTATGTCTTGACTATCCAGAGATTGCAATTTTTTGGCAAAAAAACAACAGAACAAAAATGTGTTTAAGTGTCTATGGTTTGAGATGAACATAAAACTCATCCTACGGTAGAGCCTTTGAATGACGAGTGCACTCAGCAACTCACTAGAGATCACTAACATGCATGTGCAAGGGGTAAGCTGGATATTTGTCAAATCATGGCTGAGTCTTTACTGAACTGAGAGCTTTGAGCATGTTTCCACCATAACAAGCTTCCATTTTGCAACTCAACTAAAACTGAACAAACAAGTTCTCTCTGGAGATACATTGACTTGTGAAATTCATGCTGTTTTCTACTTGTGCAAACACACTCAGAGTTCCATGACAGATAAAACCAGTAGGTGATTTGTTAATCTTTAACAGGGGGGATAGCCCTAACCCTAATCAGTAATAAAAAATAAAATATAAGCAGAAGCCATGTCTCTTTTAAAGTGTTTTGTCAGAGGAGGTGCTTGGTTTTGTGTTTTATCTTCAATAATCAGGGAAATATTATGAGACTGTCATCTGAATACTACAGGCAGCAGCGTGTCTACATGATCCTCTTCCATGACCACTGTTGGGGAGTAACTAGCTACATGTAACAAAACAATGTAATTAAATCACAAAATAAATGTAATTGTAATAAGTTAAAGTTGCTGACAAAAAATATGTAATTAAATTGCAGTTTCTTGTGAATGTATAGATAATTACAAAGGGGGTTACACCTGAATATTTTCTGTAAAAAGCTTCATCGAATAATACTTATCTTGTTGCTTTTGACATTTTCACTTAAGGCCGTTTGGTAAAGTTTGATGCTATTCTGATGCTTTTGATTAATTCTCATTTGAATTTGTAGCCCCTACGTCTGCCATTAACACCGCCTGGTTCAAACATTTAAAAATGGTTAACCAATGAAAATATTCATTAGAAATTTAGATAAGTATTTAAAAAAGTAATCAAATGTAATAAGTTACATTACTCTG
>JAQLOL010000002.1:22036853-22048676 GCA_029783665.1 Naso thynnoides | reverse complement strand
AGTAATCAAATGTAATAAGTTACATTACTCTGATAGAGTTATAAAAAATAGTTACATTACTTATTACATTTTTAAAAAGGTAACTAGTAATCTGTAACCTATTACCTTTTTTAAAGTAACCTTCCCAAACCTGTCCATGACCACATATTGCTTCTTATTTAGGCTAATATCATGTACATAGACTGCAATACTTATAGTTATATAGTAGTACATAGAAGTATTTATTGTATGTAGTTTATAGAACAATAAAGATCTAAGACAAAACTGTCAAGAGGGCAGGACTGAGAGAAAAAGGGGCAATTACAAATCTGTCTGCTACTTCCGCACCACGGACAGCACCATGAATTTATCAATACACGCACAGTTAAGTTATAGTTATTTTGGAGCCACGATTGAGTCCATAAATTCTAAAATGCGCAAACCTGGAACAGATGAAGGATAAGTGAGTCAGACAGATGGAACTAACATGTTCAACCAAACAACCTCTCTGCCCCCTGCACTCTCTCCGCTGTAAAGGATGGAGAGAGGGGTGGGGGATGGCAGGTAAACAAGGGGGATGCATTTTGGTCATTTTGCTATCCAAGGGGATGGCATCCCCCCTTCATCCCCCCTCAAATCGCCTACTGGATAAAGCTGTTTGTATCTCTTGACAAAGACCAGCATATGCCCTTGCAGTAGGTACCATTGAATGGCCACAACTTGACTTGAGAGTAACTTTCCTGGATGACCCATGCTGCTGACATATAGGTGACAGTCATTGATACCCTCTCTCCCTGAAGCACTAGGGTCTCACTGAGGAGAAATGGTGGGCCAGAATGTTTGCCCACATTTGAAGTCAGCTACTGAGGCCTGATTCCAGTCTATCCAAAGTCAAAGCAACAACTGATTGGCTGTTAAATTACATATTTCTTTGAGTAAGACCTCAGTACTGAGCTTGCAGTTCACCGCATTGAGTTGACCAAAGGGCACACATTCAGACAAACCATGTCTTTATCTATGAACCTGCACTGTTAGTTTGAGAACAATGGGAAATTCTCAATATAGCATGATCCCTCCATGGATGTCTACATTTCACATAGAACAGAAACAGAAATTTTTGGACCAGACAAAAATTTGTCACAGAGGTTTTTTTAAAAAAAAAAACATCAAAACTTTATCTGTCCTCAGAAATGACAAGGTAATTCATTTACATTTGCCGTCAGAAATAAACTCTGATCCTGCATTGTGTGGCCTGGCATGCTTGAATGAAAGCATTTAGCACAATAAAGATGGAGAATGCCACATATAAGGATATTGTGTGAGAATGTGTGAGAGAGAGTGAGAGTGAGAGTTTTTCAGCATGCATGAGAGCCTGCATGTAAGCAAATGTGCGTGGGCGTGTGTGTATGTGTCCGTGTGCAATACAGTATGATGCGCAGTGGGTGTATGCGTGTGTGTGAGTGTGTGTATTCTGTGTGTGTGTGCCCTGTTCCTCTTCCAGCTCATCAGCGAGTAGCTGGACCCTCCAGTCTTGTGAAGACATCAGTGTTTTTTCAAGAAGACAGCCATAGGAAAGTAGGCCATACTGAGATATTATCCGGCTTCACACAGTATCTGATGTGAAAGTTTACTTCAATATTCATATCAGAGCAAATTGCTTTCACTCCGCTAGTCAGGACCGCCTCTGAAGAGATGAAATCTGCAGAGTCAGAATGTGATGTAAAAATGGACGATAACGGAGGATTTATCTTCATCAAGCTTGCTAATCACAGGAGCAGATTAATGTCAGTAAACTGCTAAATTTTGTTCTAGCATAAGTTCAAGAGTCACAATAATTCACTCAAGACTATCAGTTGGAAAATCTGGACTCTGCTTGGAATAAATTGTGAAATATTAGTCATTAACTAGCAACAATAATCAGCCCATAGTATTGATAATAGCTGCTTAATCCAGTGTAAACACATTATTAAGACTTCGGGGTGTCAGGAGCAGAAAAACAGCAAACAGTAATAATGTCTGGCCTGAAATAAACCTGTTTGTCAAACAGCTTACACTATCAGCAGCAGGATGTCCGTCTGCAGCGTTAGCAAGTTTGAGAGCTTTTCGAGAAAAGTGTCAGGAATCACTGCGTCAGTGGTTTGATCAAATCCCATCTTTAACTCACAGCTCTGTCTTTCACTTCCTCTCAGTGAAGACGCTGCACTTCTTGTGACAGCTTACGTTTAAAACAGTCTACACAGGGTGGACAAAATAACAAGAGCATCTGCACTACAGTGCAGTGACGGGCAATAGCTCTGCAATAGATACAAGTTGAAGTTTTCAAGTTCTGTGTCACAAAGACTGAACTTTGCAGTGTGTTTATTTGTGACTTTGGCTCAACTTTGCTGATGCAGCGTTAGTCTGTGTGGGATATGCCATCACGATTTTGCGGACTTTTGTAACAACTTAATATGACTCACTTGGGATGAGTCATATTTGGGGATTTGTGTATGTAGCTGCCTGTGTAACCGCGGTGCAGTCCAGTTGAAAGTGTTTAAAAACCTGTTTAATGTCATGTTCCTGTTATTTTGTCCACAGCCTGTTATATCCCAATTATAGGCAGTTAAACAAGTGAGTCATATTGATTAAAAAAAACAACAACAAAACAATTAGAAGTTATGAAAGGCTTTTTATAAGTGAGAAAAGGACAACTTCTAGAGGTTTCTGCATGGTTGTTACACGGTTGTATTAGATTGCAGTACATTGCAAGGTGTTCCTAATTTTCTGTCCAGCCCCTGTATATTGACTGTTTTATCCTGTCTTTTTTTCCTGACTCTTTCTCTCCCTGTCTCTCTCCACTCTTTGCACAATAACAGAGTTCTATTTAAATGGCATTTCAACAACATTTTGTAGTCAAAGAGAAATTTCCCAACACACCTCTAATGCTCATGAAAACAAAAATGAAAACAGCAAATGGTGTCACCCAAGAAATAGTGAAATCAAGTCAGGTTGCAACTGTGGTCATCGATGAACAGATTGCACTAGTAACACCGGGGTGAGTGGGGGTAAGTGGCAGGTAGGTGCTGTGACTAACCTGACTGCTGATGGCCCAGGTTTTGTATTCAGCACAGCCCCCGCGTCTGAACCGTCCTCTCACTCCACTTCTGCCGCCTGCCCCCTTCTTGTGTCTTTGCAGAAACAACAGGACGATGATGACGAAGAAGACGATGTGGAGCCGGGACTGACTGGAGACGAGAAAGAGGAGGAAGTGAAGGAGAAAGAAAAGCTGGGGAAGCTGCAGTACTCCATTGATTATGACTTCCAGGAGAACAAGGCAAGCAAACATACTGCTTAAGGAGTTTGTTTAACATTTTAAAAATGAAGCACTGATGTAAGCATTGCACACTGCAGTTTCCTTTGTATGACATTTCTTTTGGCCAGTTTTGAGAGGAAGAAGAGCAGCATGAAGGATTTTTGGGCGTGAGCAGGAAATAAGCGTACTGTCTTTTAATCATGTACTTCTTCCCTCCTTCCTCCCCAGCTCACTGTGGGAATCCTGCAAGCAGCGGATCTCCTCTCCATGGACAGCGGTGGCACCTCTGACCCCTACGTCAAGGTCTACGTCCTCCCAGACAAGAAGAAGAAGTTTGACACAAAAGTTCACAAGAAAACGCTCAATCCTGTCTTCAATGAGACTTTTACTTTCAAGGTGAGCCCAAACGCCTCAGGGTCACCCTTTACTTTTTACTTATTAAAGCAACATGTACGTGAAGCTGTTTAATGGGCAGACAGGTCCTGTTAAAGGTGAAATGCTGTCGTTCTCTACTTCCATGAGCTCTGATCACTTCCCGCTGCCAGTGATGAAAGCACCAGACATATTGAAGGTGTCTGACAAGGAGGATGTGGTAGAGAATCAAATTAAAGGAGAGGGCCACCTTTGGCGCACCTTACCTGCTGACACAGCTCTATAAAAAACAATTCAGACTGCTTCTCCTTGTCAAAGACAGGCCACTTCTGCTTAGGCTGCACATTATTAAATGAGGCAATTTTCTGCTGCTGGTCAAATAAGTCACAACCCTTATTTTGGTATAGTTCTGATCTGACTGGCACAAAAGATTCAAACGAGTAAAATGGGAATGGTTTCTGTCTTTTTAGATTCCGTTCCAAGAGATGGGAGGAAAGACTCTGGTCATGTCAGTCTATGACTTTGATCGCTTCTCTAAACATGATGTCATTGGAGAGATTAAAATACCCATGAACACCCTGGACTTGGCGAAGCCGATTGAGGAGTGGAGAGACCTGGACAGCGCAGATCAAGAGGAGGTAAGAAACATGCAGCAGAGTGTCGTATTAAAGTTTTGTTTCAGTGTTGTATTGCTTTTCTTACACGCTTCTACTGATGCACACTCTACAGATTTATATTGTTCTACTATTTCTGATAACACTTTACAGTGAGGTACACAAAATGTGAGTATATACTGAAGAACGAATGAGGAACTAATCTTTAACTACCAATTTTTAAGACAATACCAAGACAAATGTATTTCTGTTACACATTACAAACAACATGAGTTGACCGAAGTCCTTTACATAAAAGACAAAAGAAACAAGCTATAACAAAAAATATAACTTTTCTTATATATACTTTATATAACTTTAACTATTACTTTAACTTTTCTTAAAATCGGAGTTCACAAAATACTGCAATGGACAAAGCAAAAGCCAGAAACTCAGGAAGATAGTATAGAATAGAACAGAATAGAAGCTCATCAATCGAGTCAAAACAAAAGTTAAAATGAAGAGGCAAGATCAACAGAGCAGACAACACAATTAATATATATGCCCAAGCAGAGGCCAGGATAAAATCAGTAAGTAATGCTGAACTAAGAAAACAAGCATCATTAAAAGCTTATTTAGTCAGTTAGCAGTTTCAGTGTGATCAAAAGCTAAGAAAAAGAGGTTCCACAGATTTATTTTAGAATCCAGCAACAATATTGGCCTGTTCATTTCAGTACAAGCATAAAGTAGACTAACATTTTAGTGAGAGTCCTTTGAAGAGGCTATAATTGTGATATTTTTATAGTAACAATGTACCAAATGTCAGTGCAAAAGGGGTCCCTCATAGTCAAAAACCTGCAGAGAATTACCACCTGAATGTGGAGCTTTTTAGTGAGTTTCAGTTCATTGTTCAGCTTTACTGTTCTGGTTCTGGCAGCAGGCAGCTGTTTTCAGAGAGAAATCTCTAAAAGCCTTTCTGTCCACTACCGGCATTCTGTTGTCAAACTACATAATAGTTACATTGCACCTTTAGCACATCTCTGCTCTGAACAAAAATAGAATTACATTAGTCAATTTTATGGTTTATCACAATTTGTCAGCTAAGCTCAGTATGTTTATGACTGGGTCTTTGCTCAAGAAGTTCCCTTATTTTTATTTTCAAACTGTTATCATAATGCAACATGTAAAAAAACGGGTATAATAAAGTGAAATACATTTCATTAAGGCAGAAGCATATAGCAATCTGACCAGCTTACTCAGCGAATGAAATAAAACAATAATAAGCGTGAGCACAAGGTAGCATTTTATTTGTTTACCAATGAGATTCAAAGGGCCGAAGGACACAATTTTTGTTTTCAAACCAGCTGCGCTTTCTCCTGTGTCACCATGCAGCCTGTAATATGATGTTTCCATCATGAAACTGCAACAGAGTATGAAAAACAGGTTTTAATCAATGAATCCTCCCTGGAGCCGTCTTAAGAAGGAATACTCACTCCACAGTTGCTCACAGATATTTAATTATCTTTGAAAAGACCAACTAAATGTATCGAGCGATACCTCCTGCTGCTGAGACAAAAGTAATGGCAACAGGATTTATTTGACGTTGTGTATTTAAAGCCTATTTCCAGTGGGACAGTTTGTATATTTATGTAGCTTACTGAACATCAGAGAAGAGATATTCCGTTCTGCATCAGACCTCCTTTAATTTTCTCCCACCGGCTCTTTTCCTGACAGCCGGAGAAGCTGGGTGACATTTGCATCTCTCTGCGTTACGTCCCCACGGCCGGCAAACTCACCATCTGTATTCTGGAGGCCAAGAACCTAAAGAAAATGGACGTGGGTGGACTGTCAGGTACACGCATGGAACTGAGCTCCATATATCACATTTCATTATCACATTTTCACATTTAACACTATTTCAACCTTCACAGTTTTACAAAAATAGAAACTTTGATCAGGATAATGTGAAATTTGGATGGTTGCAGTGGGACCGCGGCATAATGTAGGAGCATGCCTGCGAGCACAACCATTAGGTCCTTCCTGCTCTGCTCACGTGCTGACGCTGCAGTACTCACCATGCAGCAGCTCTCACTTCCCCTGGCTTCAGCATTGGCCCCATCTGTTGGTGCATCACAGCATTGCAACCCAGACATGCATGTGCTTGGCATGTTTATCAAATTTATCAGGATTTCTGCCCTCTTTCTTCAGATCCCTACGTGAAAATTAACCTCCTGCAGAATGGCAAGAGGTTGAAGAAGAAGAAGACGACAGTGAAGAAGAACACTTTGAATCCATACTACAACGAGTCCTTCAGCTTTGAGATTCCTCTTGAGCAAATGCAGGTAAGGACGTGAAGTCATTTGTTAAAATCCTTTGAGATTTATCATGGGTGGAAAGACTACCAAAAGCACTGTAGCCAATTAAAATACTCAATATAAGGCATATGCTTAGTTCATTATCCCCCAAAATATATATGTATATGTTTGTGTTATTTGTTAAGAAGCAATTATATTGACATTTAAGACAAATAATAGGCTACCTGAATACTGCTATTTTATGTAAATATGATGTTTTTTTAGGTAAAAGCAGAAAACAGGAACACTTGTGTTTTTATGAGCAATTTGTGATAAATTGTCACTTCATCATCCCCTAATTAGATAGTTGGTGAAAAACGTGTGAGGACAACATGCTCAGTCTTCACCTCTTGAGAATAATCACATAATGTCCAAATTAATGTCTCATTAGCACATTAAAGTGCATCTTTGTAACTTTTAAAAACAAGACATCTTATGTTCTGTCTTTTCCAAATTAAAAGCTAAATTCACAAGTAACAAAATTAACCCTTGTTGAGATAAATACAGACAGGACTTTTGCTGCTGCACCCTTATTTGGTCTAGTATGAGCAGTAATTTATGGTGGCTAACATTAGCAAACTTAAGATACATATGGTTTGCTGGTTTTTGTTTGTTTTCAATCAGTTTGCTGTCTTCACAACTCCTCAGTACTTCAGCTGTTGTCCACATATTTTAGCTCTTTTGTGCTTTTCTTGGATGAGTTAGATGAGAAGAGCAGTACTACTGTCATGGCTGGTAAATATAAGGCTACTGCCAGCAGACAGTTACTTCACTTAGCATAAAGTCTAGAAGTCTTGCCATCCCCGTGAGGTTGCCAGGCAACCGGCAGATACTTCAGGAAGTCACTGCCTGAAACACACAAACCTTGCACATAGCCTCCTTTCAACCACAATTTGTTACTGTACACTTTTCAATGCTTTTGTTCATAAAACAAACAAGTTATAGTGTGTGTGTTGATAACTAGCTGTTACCTTATCTTTACAGACATTAGAGTGCTACTGAGGTCCCATGTGTAAAGTTCAGGGGGATCTATTGGCAGGCATGGAATATGATATTCATTGACATCTTTTCAATAGTTTCTAATCACCTGAAATTAAGAATTGTTGTGTTTTTGTTACGCAAGCATTAACCTTTAATATCTACAAAGGGAATGGGCCTTCTTCCATGGAGCCTACAATTTTCTACAGAGGCCCAGAATGGACAAATCAAACACTGTATGTTCTCCTGCATCCTTGGAAGGGGAGAGTAAGGAGTGATATTAATTTAATTGACATCTGCAACTTCATGACTAAATCCAACACACTGGTCCTTTTACTATAGCAAAAACATTATCCAGTAATTGACACTCATGGCTGCAGTGGCTACTGTTGATAGCCATACATACAGTACATGCTGCAAAATGCTTTTTAATTTCCTTCACTGTCGATCAAGGAAAAAAAAAGGCAACAAACACTCAATAAACATATTTAATTATAAAAGGTAAATATTTCATGTATTGTACTTTTCTGACCCCACTGAGAAAGAGATGATGCATGGGAAGGGACTATCCTTCAATAAATATCAAATTACTAAAAGAAACACAGACTAGTTAAATTTTTGAAGTTTATGAAAATATAAGCAAGCAGGGCAATGAACAGGTTGGAATCCAGATATTTGTTAGCAAGTCTCAGTCACCACCACCAACACAGAACACGATGAGGGCACTAACAACGGCCACAGCAATGGGACCACTGGACATCCAAACATCTCGTGTTTGCAAAAATACAAAAACTCTCCTCCCTACACAGCATATCCATGTACTCTTTATTGCCATCTGAACCTTAATCCGATGCTTTCACTCCATTTTCACAGAAAATCCAAGCTGTGATCACAGTGCTAGATTATGACAAGATTGGCAAGAATGACGCCATTGGGAAGATCTTGGTGGGAAGCAAGGCAACAGGGGCCGGCCTCAAACACTGGTCCGACATGCTGGCCAACCCCCGTCGTCCCATCGCCCAGTGGCATCCACTGCAGCCAGAGGAGGAGGTAGACGCTGCCGTCGCAGCCCTGAATGCCAAGAAGTAAACTCCCACCAGAACACAGAATCCCCACCTCCACACACCTACCCATGCATTTCCCATTATTACCCCAAGGTCCCATGTATCAGTGTATATTCCAAAAGAGCACCCCGACTGTACATCTGCTCCTTCCACCCTCCTCCTCTCCTCTCCTTCTGCCACCTTTTAAAAAGATCCATAGATACCATTCAACATGATGGGAGATATAGTTTAGAAAAGGCATCATGTTCTATGAATTCATGTCATTGAAAAAAAAAAAGACGAGTTACAGGATGGACAGATACTCCGTTGATTTTCTTTAGATCTATTTTTGTATTGGGGTTGTGGTTCCATTAATAAGAATACAGAGTAAAGAACAGAAAGAGTGCTACATGGGAATCTGGTGATAGAGGGGATAAAACATTCATTCACTCATGTTGTACTTCTCACCCCTTCCCTTTAGTGACACAGTTTGCGTAGAATAGTGCTTAATAATAAAATGCTTTATACTGCCATATGATAGAGAAATAACACAAGCAGGTCCATTCCTTAGGTGTTTTGCACACCATGTTCCACACCTGCCAGTTATCATAGATGATTCTGTTAGTTTGAAGTTACATTCCTAGAGTTGGGTAGCATGTAGGGATAGGCACATATCCAGTTACCCACAGACACACTGCCTTTTTTGATTAGTTAACCTTCCTCCCATCGTCTCAGGAAAACTGAGGTGAAACTGAAACTCCATGCCTTTTTTTCTAAACGGGTTGTTATTATTCAAAAAAAATTCCACCTGATGAAAGAGAGAAAGAGCTGTTGCATCGAATTGACCGCTTGTTTTTTTTTCAAGACGTAAGGCTTCTGACTATTGTTAGTTTATCCATGAAATGGTACGTCAGGGAACAGGGAGTGATGGGATTTCAGTTTTTAAAAAAAGGGTATTTGTGCATTTTTTTGACTGTGCAAAAAGACTGTGTCTGTCATCTGAGCAACAAAAAGCGAGGAAATATCAGAGTGGGTACAACAGAGACTGATTCCAACCACCAATGGCATGATATTTACAAGGTGTCGATTACTGCCTGCAGTCTACCACCTCCCCTCCCAACGCCTCTGATTCTGTATCTCACTTGTTCAGTGCTACTGCCATTAGTCATGGACTTGACACAAGGGTTTTACTTCAAAGGAATCCCTATAACCGTCTTACAGTCATAAAGGAGACAAGCCTTCAAAGTAACAAAATAAGCAATTTTCAACTTACCAGGGACGCCTTCCAGTTAGCGGTGTTGTTCTCTTCATTCATTTTCTTTCTATTTTTTCTATCTCTTTTTATTTTTATTTATCCAGTTGTATTTTATTTCTCTTCAAGCGCTTTTATTCCTCAAGCACTTTAAATGTTATGTTCAAGTACACTCAGAAACCAGAGCTTTAATTATTTATGTTGGGAATAACTGCTGATTTAAAATAATAAGAGCGGGGGAGTGCTTTGTGTAAGCAGTTATTTTGTAGTTGCTTTTATTCAGCTCATCCTTTTGTGTATCTGTTGTTCTGATTGTTTAAAAATATTAAGTTACTCACTCGCTTGCAAGGATATGGTCGGAAGGAAGGCACTGATCCATGTGTATTTTATACACAGCTTACCAAACTGTTGAATTTAATTGCACTACTGGGTATTAATCTGTGCTGTGGTAATTTGACGCTGTTCTTTAATCTTTGTTTGTTTGTTTGTTTGTTTTTTAAGTAATAAAATGTTGTAAGATTGAAGTTTTCTGTGGCACACCTTGCATGCTAGACGGGTCTGGTCTCCTTGTAAAAAAATGGGCTCCTCTGATAAGAAAAGAAACACATGTTATTCTAATGCTGCTCCCTCCATCTGTGACAGAATGACATTGGTTCTCTCTTTGTAAATTAATATTCTATTGAAGGAAGAGTTTCAGGGCTAACTTTGTCAGACAAAATCCAAACTTGTTGGACAAAATCTCATCAACTTTGCATAAACTGGTGAAAACCTAGTTGTTAATTATATCCTGATATGTGTCAGGTGCTTTGGCCCCAGTATATATACCTGCTTGCAGGTCTAGTCAGTACTTAAACCTAGTGCTTTCTGGGAGCGCCAACAGCAAAAACTACCCAATAACTGTGCACAAGGAAATGCAAAATCAGTGTAAAACAAATGTAGACAGAACTGCAAAGTTTTTTTCCTCTTAATTTAATGAATGTTGGCTCTTGTATCTTGTATTCTTGTTTTTTTAATAACCAGCATAGACCATGTTCATATTTCTGTTCTTCATCTCACATGATCTTTTTCTTCTGTTGACGAAGCAGCACTAAAGAAAAGGCAACATGGAAGCAATCAAACAACCCATTGGTGTGTAGTTTTGCCTATATACATAGTTCATACACGTTGGTACTGCATGTTTATACAAAATACTGTACATAAGAGCATGTTTTAGAGACAAAGCAAAAATATCTCGTGTACGTAAATGGGTGTCATTTGTCATTTTAATAACACAATGAAGGGGGAAAAAAAGATGCACTGTATATTTTCTAAATGAAACAAATGTGTATTTATTTTCCATGAGGGTCATTGGAGAGAATGTCATACAGATATTAGAGTACTATTACTAGTAAGAACCTTTCCACGCCTGAACTTCTTAAGCAAGTGTGTCGTCCAGTACTGTGTGTGAGTTCATGTAGGATGAAAATGTAGCCGCATGCTTGCTATCTAATTCCTTGTGATCCAGTTTTTTTGTATTATTTGACACCATTTTATCTGCCAAACATATAGTTTCAGCACTTATCTGAAGGCCGATTTTTGATTGTTTCTGGTATTATTGCGAAAAAAAGGATATGTTTTACGTTTTTAATGTTTGGGATGGGAGAGGGGGTCTCCAAGTCTATAAGAGGACTGTTTTCTAATAACAGATCTGGCACGTTATTATTCTGGAACATCATTAGAAGGAGACTGAATAATTCTGCAATCTGTGGGTGGATTGTAGGAGACATTATTTGTGCCAGTACTGACCCAGAAGGAAGTCTCTTGGATGATCATCTTTGTATGAAATCATTTCCAGGGGCCAAAAAGATGAAAAATCTCATTCCACCGAACACAAATGACTTGGAATCCCTTTTCCTTCTCTCTTTCTTTACGTGGAAGTTTTTTTTTTTTTTTTTTTAATTTTAAAATGTATTTAAATGAA
>JAQLOL010000002.1:22025059-22036753 GCA_029783665.1 Naso thynnoides | reverse complement strand
TTTCACTTCTATTTAAATGACCTGAAACCCCTCACGGCTTTGTCTCTTTTACTGTGTTTATTATACAATACGTGTATGTGTATACAAGATAAATGAATATGATAAAACTAAAGCCATAAAACTCAAGCACTAACTCTTTAGAGCTCAGCTGAGTAGCTAGAGTTTATTTATGAAGATATATATATATATATGAAAAAAAAAATCTGACATGTCTTCATTTTCCTTGGCCAGTGTTTCTCTTTTACATTCCGTTCAGAGGTCTTTGTTCATCAAGAGGGCAAAATCCATTTTACTGTATATGTGAGCATTGAGAACAGTTGTGAGTTTAGTAGAGTGAGTGTGTCTTTTTCTACTTTCAGAGCTGTTGATGTCCTTGTTTCATAGAGGTAGCTGATTTTACAGTATTGTGATTAGTAATGTATATTTCTTGTTTTGGTAGGACAAATAATTAAGATATAATATCACAATAGGTTCTCAATAATACTGCTAAAGTTATATATATAAATATATGAGAGTGTGTTCTATCCTTGGGCTGAGTGCAATTTCTGGACCAAACTGGATCACTCTTCAAGTTTCTCTTCCTCCAGTTTAGCAGCAGAATGTATGTAATAGTGACTTCATGTACAATCAGTAACACACTGCTGGTGATCTACAACTCACAGTGATGGTTTTATGGTTCAAGTATAACGCTCAAGCAACAAAGTTATATAGTTAGAGATTCAACAATATTAAAGCAAAATAAGAGAAACCTAGTATGATGGCACCCAAGATTTAACCCTGAATCCCTCCCATAGAACTATGCATAGAGTTATGGTTTAACAAACACATGAAAAGAATATTTAAAGATGTAGTTCTAAATTTTGGGAAATATATTCATGTGCTTTCTTGCTTAAATATGAGAAGATCAATACGGCAGCTGCATCTGGGCACTTAGTTTGAAGCTTGAGCTAAAATGTGATTAGCATAGCTTATCTTATACATACTGAAAAATAGATGAAAAGTACAAGTTACAAGATTTATTTATTATTCTGAAACACGAAATGTTACAGTAGCTGTAGTCCCCTCATGCTGCTCACTTAGCAAACAATTATTAATTTATGTATAAACAAAGATGTATATAAATAGTTTTTAATGATGGATTTTGAAGGATATATTTAAGATTTTTACAGGCAAAGAAGCTGCTTTCGACTTCTATATCAAGATAATAAAAGATGATAAAGAAGTATTTTTACTGTAAAATCTGCTTAGTCAGCCGAGGCACTACAAAACATATTTCTCTTGAGATGATTTCAGTATCTTGTGTTTATGGTTCTACTGGTATTTTGCAAATAAGTGACATGTTTCTTTCACTCTCTTCCAAAAACATGCTTGCGCTAGACAAGATCTTTATAATCGAGAGCAGTACCACTTTTGTCCACATGGGTCACTACAGTAAACATAAAATGAAAGTTCCTTGAAGAGGCTTTAAAGTTAAAACCATCCATTTACCTTCCAGGACCTTTAAAGCTCAAATTGGTCTCAGCAGGTTGACAAAAAACCTCCAAGAAAAGAATTAGTCTGACATGTGACTCCTCTGTGAAAGTGCTGCTTGGTGTTTTTTTTTTTTCAGTTCGTGTATGGATCAAACAAATGATAAATAACTTGTGTATTAGTGAGGTAGATTTTTTCACTGTGGACTGTGCAGTGCTAGCTGATGCCTCCCGTTTCTAGTGTTTGTGCTAAGCTATGCTATAATGGCTCCGGCTTTATAATTAAAGGACAGTTAATAGTGTTATTGATCTTCTCATCTTACCCTATTAAGATGGTGAATATGCCTATTTCCCAAAATATTGACCTATCCCTTTAAGTTAACCTCAGTCGCAAAATTTCTCTTAAACAAATCTTTAACTGCCATCCTGACAACGATATGTTGTGTGACGCCGCACATTGTCTGATGCAATATTATATTTATTCACTATCCCGTTAATGCAACTGACTGTGACCAAATGATGCACTGAGCATAAGTCAAACACAAGATTTCAGTGCGTCTCAGAAATACTGCCACTGCCCGATCACGTTGCCTGCGCTCGTCGACACTGTTTGAATCTAGAAAGCCAAACTAACAATTCACTTAGAGGCAAACAGAACACATCAGACAGCGGGGCAAGTGTGATCACAGGTACATGTATAGCACATTTAAAGAGATTTATTTAGTACTTTTCTTTTACTGCTCGGGTCACCACAGTCACATGACCACCTAAGTTCTATGGGGGACAGAGACTGGGAGCTGAACGTGCTTGTGTATGTGCGATGTATAGAAGAAATGTAGGCCTTTTAGCAGACATGGTGCAAAACACAACACTAGAATATATTACTACAAATATACAGTACAGGTCTGCATGCATGGGACACATTACTCATTCCTTAGTGTACATCTCTGTGTGTATGATCGTAATACTCAAACAATCTTGGTTGTATTTTAAAATATGGAGGTTAGTCTGTTCTGTTGATAGCTGTGTAGATGTACAGTACCTTATGCACAACTGCATCTGAAACAATGTGCTGTTTCAGCAGTGCAGAGACAGTTTTAGAGCTCCTTTCACACACCTTTTTGTCTTTGTTTTGGACCAACGCTGGGATTTAAAAAGGGAAACCATCCAAAGTTCAATAAATCATTCATCACCTTGTCAAAATGTATGGAGAAGCCTCTCAGCGGTACAGAAACCACTTTGAAACATGTTGTCTTGTCTCCTCTATTACTCGCTGTATTTCTTCTTTGTATTCTTGTGCATATGTGTAATCACTCCTGTTGTTTTTTGCTTTTGTGAGATGTTCTCCTAATGTAGAATGTAGGATTGTATTTGAATCAATTGCCAGAGTCACGTTTGCTTTCTGTTTGTGTCTTTGTCCTGTTTATGTGTAATCAGCTATGTACCATCAGTATCATTAAGCTGAATAGGAAGCGGGCTCCTCCTCTGAATCTGCTTTTTGCTGAGCGTAAAGAATGCCGGCCTTCATGTTTACAACATGGACATACTGTATACTGCCAAACATGCAGGACCGCACCGAACTCCCCCTCTTGAGCGCTTAGTCCTCCACCTGTCCCCTGATGCAACTGTTCTCTCAAGACTCTTTCCTTTTTCTTTCAGTTCACCTCTTTCTCTTCTTCATCATCTTTTAATGCGTCGGAGGACGGTCAGGTTGTGTCCTCTAGCTGTGTTTCTTCGTGTCTAGTGTCGTGGTGCGCGTGTTCATGTCAGTACTTGTGCCTACTGTGGATCGCATGCTTTAGCCCTTGACTGGACACAAACGTTGCTCACAAACTCCTCTTGACCCTTATGTGGACAAACGTTGGGGATCCTTATAAAGTTATCAAGGGAACCAAATAACTTATTACAAATTTATCATATGTGTTACCAGTTCTGTAAAAAAACAAATAGGAAATAAAGGCCTTTTAATTACCATGACTTGTTTGTGTTTAATATGCACTGTGTTCAGCTCAGCTGGCTCCTGATAATCTCTCTGCCACCGATGCATAATTTATTAACGTCACACAGCAAAACATTTTCACTCCTTTTACAGTTTATTAAGCAAAGTGAGTAAACCGATGTGCGTATATTAAGCACTCAACAACACATTTAAAACCTTTTAATACAACTGATGCATAGTTCAATACATCTACAGCATGTTTAGAAAAAGCTGCTGACATATATCGTATCTTATCTGTAGTAATAAGTAAATCTGTTTACTGTAAGTGACCAAAGAAACACTTGTGTTACAGCATGCTGCCCTAGTTGGACTCTAAAACCATCACATTGTTTAAGAACACGTCAAACAGCAGGGACTCTGGCCAACTTGCCCATTAAGTGAACAGAAGACAGACACCAAAATCATTCTTGTCTTCGGCACAACATTCATCACTCGTAACATCTCTAATGTTGAAGGAATTTTAATGCAAACGTGGAGCTGAATCTGGCAGTTTTCACATGATAAATATGATAAGATACATAAATTAAAGACTGGTTTGAACAAGGGATGATGTTATCTGCCTTTATCTCTTCATGGAATACAGCAAAGGTCATGGCACTCCATGAGCTTCATGAAGAACCAGTTTTATTCACGTTTTTACCTTTTTGTTACCAGGAAGTCCCACAGAGAGATCTTGCTAGTGTGACTAAAAGGCAACATTCACTTTCATTGTTTACTTTTCATTTGTCATAAATAGATTAACCCCACTCTTCTGAATTTTTCAAACTGTGTGGACCCAAAATATTGAAAAACGTCTTTAATGTCATGCATCACAATGCAATAGCACCAGTAAACATGGCTTCCATGAACAGAAAAAAGAGCTGCAGGGCTACAGTGGTGGAGTGCATTAAATGTGTACCTAATAAACTGGCAACACAGTATAACCTTTTAAGTAATACTTCATTCGACTCAATTAATTGTAACAATATCATGTTGACAACGAGATAAAGTCAGATCATTTGTAATCTTTAAACATATCATCAAAAGTGCCGGCAACAGTTTATTCCTTCAAACTTTGGATTGTGCTTAATGTTTCAAATCACATGAAACTGTGGAGACTAAAATGTCAGCAGTGATGTTACAGCATGTCTATGTTTGTGTTTTCATCAGGAAACAGAAAAATTGCTAAGACGTTGGATGAAATGTTGATGAATCCCTCTGATAGAACAGTCAAGTAAGAGAGTATAAAGACTGAAACTAAGAAATGCATAAATAAATAAATAGATCTCTATTTAAAAAACAAAAAACAATCACATCGCACACTTTCGATCACACACACTCAGTCTGTTTTCTTTGTGTAGCCAATGGATAATAACATGTATGAAGGATAAAGGTGAAGAATGGCTACTGAAACAAAGAATCTAGCAAACACTAAATTACATTACATGCTGCCCAGTGATGCCCAAATTATTACAAATATGCACTGTCCACTAGATATAAAGTGCATTAACCCAGTACTTTGCCTTTATAGTTGAAATCATTTCCAAAATGACAGAATTGACTGAAATGTTACAATAATATCTCTGACCAGTTGGAAATGGTTAACATCAATGTTATTCCTATCATGTCATAAAAAGGCTTCTAAAGGGAATATTTGGGTTGATCCTCTCTTCTTTCATAATTACAACATTAAAATATTTTCTGCAGTGCATGATGTAGCAACAAACGTGACATTTGAATGTGATGTGTGGGTATAATATTAGAAACAATGCCTTCATACAAACCCCTGGATATGTTTGAACATGGCCCTAAAAGGTTTTTGAAAAACTGCAGCTGGTCCCTATTTGGTTACTGTGGAATACTGTATTTTACAAAATAGAAATTACTAATTAGGTAGAAGCAACTAAAACTTCGTAAAAACTTCTCTTTGGATCTTGAGGAGTCTCAATAGAAATTCATTTCTGCAAAACAGCACATCACCATAACTCAGAGAGGAGCCACAGCTTGGGACATCAGGGATAATTAATCTGCCATATCAGGGTTGGAACGTCCACAGACAGACACAGGAGCCTCAGACATCTTTTCATTTGGACAGTTTGCTGATGACTCGGATGAGAGCCCCATTTTCATCCTTTAGCCTCTGGTTGTCTGACTTGAGCTCTGTTAAAATCTGGGACAGCAGAGGGAAAGAAATTAGGGAATTATATCATCATCACAGTTAAACACCCAGTGCAGTGCCTGTTCAATACTTTGAGGGTAAATTAAAGTTTGTAATTTAAAGCTGTAGGTGGTATGATGACACATTTCATCAGGACTATCCGCGGCAATGATAAATAGCTTCAGACACAACCAAGTGGACCAAAAGTTGTCTTTCAGCAAAGTTACGAGGGCATGCTTTACAGTTCTTCATCATGCAAGTGAGGAGTGACTTTGACAGTATGTTCTGCAAGTGCAAAGTGAAAGAGAATGTAATGAAAGTTAAAGAGAGAGAAACTGAGAGAGGGTCAATTTCCCAAATCTAGGTCATGTCTCTCATGAAGTGATGACTAAAAATAACCGCCACGCTTTGCCAAAGTATTTTCCTACAAACAATAACCCTCTGCTGCTCTGGCTGTGGCACATCACAGAAAACTGGTGAATGAGCAAAAGCACTTGGCATCAGTATGTCCTGTGGCAAATCACCTGTTTGAAAACCTTTCTCTATTCTGTTGTCTCTGCTTTTTCCCACAGAATACTGAACAATAAACCCAAATTCATGCATATAAAGCCTATTAACATGGTAATGCATTTCTCTAAATACAATTTTAACAGTTTAACATTTTGAAGGACAGTCACTGTCTGCAGAGAGTGAAGGAGGACTGGTATCCCTCCCATGCTATTTTTCTAACTATAAAGCTCCAGCAAGCTAGCTGGTTAGCTTAGCACAAAGACTGGAAACTGGGAAGGGCTGCTAGCTTTGTGGTGGTACAAAGGCAACTAAAACACATCTAAAGCTCCCAAATTAACACAATATAACTTCTTTATTTTATATGTAATAAAATCTAAGTTTAGAATAATAATTTAACAGGCTTTTTGTGCTAGAACAAGGCTCTTAGGCTGGTGCAAGGACTTCTTTGTCATCACTGTGAGGTTGTTGTTGGCAGTGGTGGTGATGTGTTTTTAATGGATCAAACTAATGAGGTTCTATTTGTTGACTTAAGAGCCATGAACATGTTGGTAGGCAGATATTGTTACCTTAAGACAGTGGCTGGCTGTCTTTTTGCAGTTCCTTTATGCTAATCTACGCTAACCATTTCCTGACTGCTTTGCTTACAGAAATGAGGGCAGTATCTAACTCTCAGAGAAGAGGGAAATATGCTTATTTCCAAATTTCTAACTATGCTTTAAATGTAATCTTTTGTCTCTGACAGGGTTCATGAACCAAAACACGCACAGAAACAAAATCTTTCACATATCTCTGCTTGTGTCTCGCCCAGTGGCACAAGACTCATTTTGAAGGCTAATGATCTACACATTTAATTTCCTTTGGAAGATCGACTTCTTGCTCTGCACAGAAAATTTGCATTGATTACACAGCACATTAGACAGGAGCCACATATATCTGACTGTTGCAGACGACTATAAACATGTTTATTCTTAATGGTGCTGACTGTTATTTAAGATGGTTATTTTAAATGATTATAAAAGAAAAAAACAACTCTTCATTGCGCTGTTCGTGTCATGTGAAGCCCCATGCAATATGAATGTAGCTAAAAATACACTTCAAAGGAGGATTATGGGAAATGTTTTTAGGGGGGGACGGGTTAGCAGGGTTGCCCTATGATAGTCATAAAGAAGATTGGGGTAAACGAGTGCAGAGGGGGATGCATTGCAGTTTGGGGGGTGGGGGGAGCACTGGGACAGTGCAGGACCTGCCTGAGAGGAACACAGCAGAGGACGGGGGCTGTAGAGGCACCGCAAGGAGAGAGGAGTGTAGAAGTTATGTGGCTGGGAGTGCAAGAGGAGGGGGAGAAAGGAGGACAGATGATGTCAGAGGATCAGAGGTCCTCTGTCTCCGGCATGGAGGCCGTCTCAGAGAGGCGGGCGAGGACACGCAGCATGGCTCTATTCTCAGCCAGGAGACACTCGTTCACCCTCCGCAAGCTCTGGACTTGAGCCAGAGCAGGGAAAGCCTGCACAGAGGAGGAGAGAGATACAGAGGGGGGCAGACAGAGAAGGCATGCAGGGAGGCAGGCTGTGTGCAAAGAGAAAGACTCATACAGAGATACATACATACTCATACAGGCATGTGCCCTCACACCCACATAGAGAGGGGAAAACAACAACAGATCTGAGGGATTTATCAGCAAAACTTATATAAACAGACAACAGGGAGATTTTGAGAAGAAATAGCATAAGCTGCAACAAGCAAAGAAAAATCTGAAGCCAGTTCTTCTGGGCTATGTGCTCAGAAAACTGTATAAGCTGCGTGTGGAGAGTGGTGAGGTGCCGAATTGTTATTATATGCCTAGCTCTGCAAAGGACAGGGCATTTAAAATTCATGAAACTTCACATAAGCTAAAACTCTAATATTTCACTCTCGGCACAAGAGCCTCGCCTGTTATAAGTCAAAGGAAAAGAAATGATTCATTTTCCGTCCTTCTTGGCTTGACTTTTTGAGGTAAACCTCAATGTGGTTCGACAACAGTGACTGCGGTTTGACGCAATTCCTGAGGGCAAACCACAGAACACACACACACCAACAGGGAGCTTGTAAAGTTTTTAAGCTACTCCAACACAACTTTGTGGACGTTGAAAAAGCCAAGGATGAGGTTTAACAAGGACATCCAGCTGCTTCTCACAAAACCATATAACACATTTATCAAAGTGCCTGTGTTTGGGACTTAACAGTTCATGCATATAATGTTCTCTTGGTATAAGATGGAACAGTTCAGTTTCTGAAGAGGTGCCCTTGGCAAGAGGGAAAAAGAGGACACAGTTAGGGGAGAAGCATAATGACTGCTATCCTTCATTACATTCTCTTAATATTGAGCTCTTCGATATTAAATAAGATCTGACCACACTCTCAAGTTCTGCAGATTATTCTACATGGTTGCTATTAATTAGGTTTCACAGGCTATTGAAAATAGCTCAGCTGTTTTTGTAAGAAAATTAAGATTCTGCAAAGTAATCTGACACCCACACATCCACGGTATTTCAAAAGGGGAAACGAGGACACACTGTTATTGATGTAAAACATGATGTGAAACCCCTGAAACCAGATCCAGTCATCACGAAGCTGCAGTGCCAACAGGTTGGGACCCAAGGAGGAAGTCCAAGTTCAACCTGTACCCCTTAGCTGGGGATGAAACTGTGCTTACAGTATGTGCACCATCTATAGGCAATGAGTTCAATAACTTTTGCATTTCGACACCTGCAGAGTGTCAGGATCAGTTTTCTTAATAGCTATACTCATAGCAGCAACAAATATAACACTGACAGAGTTGTAAGTGTTCAAATTACAGAAGCTGTTACTCTGTTTGCCTTTAGAAGACAACACTGGCATTTCTGCATTTTAAAGGTGGAGTGACCAAATCCGTGAGAAAGACAGAATGAGACTTAACGGGTTATCGACGACGTGTGAATTACCATCTTTCTCCAGAATCGCTCACCTTACCTTTAAGTGTTGCGGCTACCATTCCTGTTCAGTAGAGGGCGCAGGTTGGCACCAATCTGACATTGACTGACACAGCACCCCCTTTTGGAGAATCTGTAACTTTCTAAACGTGAACAAGTGACGTGAGTGAGTGAGAAGCCAGCTGTCTGGCGTGATTTGGATCTAAAGAAAATAAAAGAGACTGTGTGCCTGTGTCCTGAAGGATTCATAGCTTATCATGTGATGTACATACATGTGTGTCCACACGTGTAAACATGCCCTAGTCTCTAACAGAACTTAATCGTGAGGTGACAGGCAGGTGTCAATCACTCCTCTGTGTCTTAGCAACCACTCACCATCCCCCCTCCCCTGAGACAGCTTGCTCTCAGGGCTGGTACCCACAGCGGAACCGCATTGGGGGGTCCTGCTGAGGGAACCATGACAACACTGGGGTCAAACATCTGCTGCTGGCATGTGTCCTAATCATGACCTCATCACTGTCTGAATGATAAGTTTTCTCGAAACGGATTTTGTTTTTCTTGCAGGATGCAACACTAGCTAGGTTTTCATCGAAATGTATTGCAAAACTAAACTAAACTAAATTCTGACAAAATCAGCAGAAGAAATATAAGGCTTTTTTTTCAGCTGGGTTGCATCCAAAAATGGAAGAAGGGGAAGGTGCAACTTTAGATCACACAAACCTTAAACTTTGAGAACACAATAGAAATGTTGCATTTAAATGTGTTTGTTCCCAAACAGGTTATAATATGAGGAGGATTAAAGTCTCAGTATAGATCCACACAAATCTGATTTCTACCGCAGATATTTTTCATCTTCGATGTTTCAGTCACATGCTTCTTGCACATCATGATTTATTGCCTTAGTCTGTTTATATTGCAACTGATGAATTTTCTGCTATTGAGACACCTGTTCTACCTCAGCCAAGCGTATTAGCATTTCCACTTTTTGTTTTTACATGTGAAATGAAAATGCTCATAAAACAAGTGGACTGACACTTAGCTAATGTTGCTGTAATTTGCCATAACAATCAAATAATAACCCCCTTATGTGATTAGTGGAGCGTTTGCACAACCTGCACACGTACATTGTAAAAAAAAACGCTTCTACTCAGGCCTGAAATCTCTCTGCTGCTCTGGCCTGTGCTCCTTTGTGCAGCAGAATACACAGAGTGCAGTGCAGGAATGTCTCACAAAAGCAGGTCTTTTGCTCTTGGACGGAGGTTTGGTATTCAGCTGGAACTAGGTCACAATGTTCACCCCAACAGTGGGATAAGTGGAGCAGGAGAGCAGCAGCATAGGCTCCTCCTCAGCCAGGCAGGAAGTGGCCCCGCAAAACACTGTGGGTAATGAGCCTGAAGCATTAACCTTCCCTCTCCTTGACTCCAGAGCCACCTGTCTAACTGCAGCCCTGGGTGGGGGGGCGCATGTGTGTGTGTTTTGCTCTGTAAAAACACTTTAGGCGCGCTTGATTTAGCATGGGTGAAGGAGGCTTGGCTGGAGGTGTGTACATTCAAGTACTGTTAGTGTTATTATAGCGTTCACTGAGATAAATGACGCACAATTTGTATCGCAGAGAAAATATGCCATTGAAACGCAAGGTGAGTTTGCGCAATTTTCACATACACTGACATTTAACTCCTCCTCCATGTTTGACACTCTTTTCTCAAGAGCTTGCTTTTCCTGTAAATAAAGAAAAAACAACTGAAGAAAATACTACTTTGCTCCCTTGGAAACCAAAAGAGTCAGCCAGTAGTCTACAATTTGCAGTAGACAGAATAATTACAGGGAAAAAGACAAAGAAAAGATATGGATGTTTATCCATCTTGATAGTGCACAGCATCAAATAAATATCAAAATGCCAAATAGTTGTCAAGACACTTACCCTTTTCTCTGTATCAAGTGCTGAAGATCTCTCTGATATTCTGTCGTGCCTCTACAAGTTGGAATAGTGCAATGTTGTTGTGAAATATTGGAAAAGAATATATAAAGAAATACATATTTTTGAGCATGAGTCATGACTTTCCTTTAGTGCATGCATGAAAAAAGGACAATGGTGGAGGTCTCTTTAATTTCCATATTTTAATTTTTTTCTTTACCTGAGTGACTTTCTCCAGCTGGGAACGAATCTTCACCAGTTCTTGTTTGCTGTCGTGCAACCTGGACTTGAGCCTCTCATTCTCCTGCAAAGCTTCTGCATACATCTGACAAACAAAAACAACAACAAAATGAAGATTAAGGCATGGCTTTATTTCAGAGATTCTTGACTTTTAATGCCCCAATGTCCTCTTTTTTTTGATTATCAAAATTTTGATTTTTTTTTTTTTCTTAAGTTGAAAAAGATTAAATAGCACAGTATCGAATATAGTATGGGAATAAAACAGCAGGGAAAAGACACACCAATAAAATGTTTATAAAGCCAACATACACCGTGTTATAGAAGGTAAGGAATGAGGGTGTGAACTTTATGAATAAACATAACAAAATGCAAAGAAATTAGAAAATAATTAAAGTCAAAGCCCATTGTTTATTTTATTTTATTTTATTTTTTTCCATAATTAAAGTTTATTGGAAAATGGTTAGCTATGTATTGGT
>JAQLOL010000002.1:21992189-22008457 GCA_029783665.1 Naso thynnoides | reverse complement strand
CACACAGAAAGCCAGGAGGAGAACAAGCTATCATTTGGCGTCAATATTACCGCTGCCTAGCAACGCTAAGCTTTTCCTGTACACGACTTCCATTTGAAGGCCACAATAAATTACAGGTTTGTTATAACTGGGTTTGTAATCAGTTAAACAAAATTTAAAAAATAATACAATGAGCCAAACCAAATCAAGCAAACTTCCAGTTTGTAATTGCTGAACAGATATGTACTTTAAAAAGTAAAAAAAGATCTAACTACAGTTTGACTACAGCCCTACTTAAAAACATTCAGGAATTCTTTTCGTTCATTTCACCAAAGATGCTTTTTTTTCCTTTTATTGCCTGTGTAAACAACTGGGATACATTAAGTTACTGCGACTGTTTTTTCCTCTCAGATATTGTCTCACTGTACATTTCAGGTAATGACAAAAACAAACACCTAAGGTCACTAAAACAGGCTTTACTATGGCTTCAAGTGCACTGATAAACATTTTTCATTGGCTTTTAGTTTCCAAGTTTACTATAGAGACCTTGATTAAAAAATGTGAGTAATGAAAAGTTGATAATGCTCTGAAAGACAGTCACTTTTTCAGTTTAAGGCTTTTGAGGTTTATTATTGGCAGGCAAACCCTGAAATGACTAATCTAGTAACTTAATAGCCAAGTGATATTTTGAGGTACAGGTTTCAGCTCCCGCTCCAGCGTAGTGACTGATCTCTTCTGACTAGTTCTGCCTTTCAAAGTGCAACCACATGATGAATACTGCACCTAAACAACAGCAAACAGCAGTAACGCCTTCCTACAGCATTTGTCATATTGTAGACTGTGAGTTAAGATTGAGACAGTTCCCATTATCCTTGGTGGAGGTGTCCGGTGTGGAATAAACTTCTTTTCTGCTGATATGCACTCTGTAAAAAATAAAAGGAAATATCAGACAAGATGTGACAGTATTAAATTTGGTTTTATGCTTTGATATAATGTCAATAAATGCATACTTAAGGAAAACAAAATAGTTCTCTTGATTAGGGACCCATCGGTTTCTCAGTTTGCTGATATTGTCGACTGATATGATGGTATCAGTATATATGTTCTCCGATACGTGCCAATATTTAAAATGTTTTTTAAGGACAAAAAAATGCTTGAACCACTGATTTAAAATGGTGCAGTTATACAGTTTGTCCTGCAGAGGGCAGTCCATTATTTAATCACTAATAATTGAAGTGTTTACTGTTCAGTGCACTGATGTTTGGAATAAAGTTTATTAAAATGCAAGATGTCCTGCCTCCATTACATATCTTTTAGTAGTTTTTAAGGTATTTGATAACTACTTTCAACCAATATTTTATACATATGATAATCGGTCACTATATCAGATATCTGAAGTTTCTGCTCCTTAATATCGGTATTGGCATTGGCCCCAAAAACCAAACACATGTCAGGCCCAACTCTTCATATATTCTTACTTACATTCATCCTCTGGTAAAAGATTATTTTCTAATGGCTCTTCTTCTTCATCTGCCTCCTCTTCATCCATCTCTGTCACTTCCTCCTCTACATTAAGTTTCTCCTCCTCCAGCGCCGACTCCTCCTGAATGTTCTCTCCTTCAGACACCTCCTCCTCAGGCGTCTCCTCTGCTGTTTCTATCGTATCAACTTCCTCCTGTTCTGATAAGGCAACCGGCTCCTCCTGCCCCGTCTGATCGTCTTTTACTGCCTCGACCCCCTCTGCAGGAGCACTTTCATCTATCACAGAGTCCTCCTGCTCCACAGGAGCTTCATTCTGTGCAGCTGCTTCTCCTCCTAAATCTGTCTCTGCCACCTCTTCTGGGTTAGATGCATCTTGTTGTACACTTTCAGGAAGTACCTCCTCTTCTTCTTCAGTGGCTGCAGCTGCCTCTTCTACACTCACCTTTCCTCCTTCATCTGCCTCCTCCTCTGCGTTGGAGACCTCTTTTTCTGCATTGACAGGAGGTGCCTCTTCTTCTTCAGTCACTGCAGCTGCCTCTTCTTCAGCTGCGGGAGCTGCCTCCTCAACTGCCTGTTCCTCTGGCTCGGCAGGAGGTTGAGTTTCTCCCACCAGCTAATATGAAAAAAGCAGGAAAACTGTATATTAATTCACGGTAGAGCAGAGTCTAGACAGTATTTCATTTTTAGAAGGCAATTTATTTATAGGTCTACCATCTGGACATCCAGGTGTCTCAGTAACAACACATACTGTAAGTATATGCGGTGTATGAAGTGTAGATTTGAATCCATCAGAGAATTCATGCCAGGCAATTAGCTCTTTCAAAGTAATAAGAGGAAAAATCTCATGATGGTTCCCTGTGGGCATACAGTGCACAGAAATAGCAAGAAGACCATGTGCACTGACAGTGTGTGTGTTAGGACCTGTCAGGAAGCTTCTGCTATTAAGTCAAAGACGTATACTTAATGACACACGAATGCTTCTAAAACTGTCAAGTTTTAAAACTTTTATACCAAGTAAATCTAAAACATCTGTGCCCTTTTTTAAAAAACTTATTTTGCCTTTTTAGGACAGCAGATCTGTGTTGTAACCATTCAGCCATGAAGGAGCTCCATTTGTGTCTCCATTGACCTTTGGCTAAGCTCTGCCCTCTAACATAAATGGGCCAATCAGAGAGTAGCATTTGCCAGCTCTGACTGGGGTCTGACAATTACACGGCTGCGCGCCACTGAAACCCATCAAGTCTTTTCAGATTTTCGTCTTTCTTAGGCTGGATCCGTGGATTTCAAGCTTGTCATGGTTAAGCGTTGTGTCTGTAGCACTTTAAAAGTGATGTGGCGAGGTTCGAAGGAGATATACAATGTTTATCTTTTCCAAAATCCAACGCTGGAAAGTGTAACGCTATGCTCTGGGCAAAACTGTTTGGGTGTCCTCATTCCCCCTTGAACCCCTCACAGTTTAACAAGCACAGCTAAAGTTACATCTGCTTTGGTAACCCTTAAATAAACATTGAGGCCATGTAACATCATTATTAGTGGATATTAGGTGGTTAATTTGAGCTACTTATAGCTATCCAGGGCACTAGCAAGCCTATCCAGCTAAGCTAATGTCCATGGCTGCAGTCTGGAAATATCAGCTCTCCAGTTTGCAACACTGGTAACCCGAACTGGAACACGACCAAAAAGCCCAACTTTACTTTTAACGTTAATATATGAAGAGATGTGTCCTCTCCTTGTCCTAAACAGGTCCTCAATTGTTAAAATCTCTACTTGTTTTATGAATAAAGTGGACATAAGTTAGAGCTGCTGCACTGTGATCTGTAGGCTTTAGCATGTATCTTTATATTCATAAGTCTAACCTTTTTCTGCTGCCGAATCAGTTCATCCTGTTTGTATCAGCCAAATGCAGACCTTCTATCCGAAATAACTTTTTTTTGTTTTTCCTTAAATTAGACGTTTCTCCAGGGAATGCAGTTAGGCACAGTGTGAGCTCCATGCAAGCTCTGAAAGCTTGTCGAATATGGAACAGTAACTAAGGGGGGCGTGGCTTGGCAAAAGGCTAATTAGTAATTTTCTTTTAATATGAAACGCATCTCTACTTAGTTTGGCAGTTCAATTACTTTTGACTTTGATCACTACATGAAGTGACACACAATGACATTTCAGACCAAATATTAGGCTAAATCTGATTGGCTTGTGTGCTGGCTACCTAGGTAACCTGCTTCTGCATCTTTGAGTCCAAAAGGTCAAATTATGGGCCGCTGAGGTCTGATCCTGCGGACTCTGACATACCGTATTGAGATGCTCCTCCACACCGGCCGGCTGCGGCCGCTGGGACTGTTCACTCTCAAGCAGCTCTCTGAAAGACAGAAGACACTTATAGTGAGTGTTATCAGTGAAAATTCTAGAGCAATTTTTTTTATATTTACCCGTTAGCAAAAGGCATGGCTTAGAGATGTTGCTTTCAGAAAATCTTTACAAAATAAAAATATATGACTGCAGATGTTTTCAAACACTTAAAAGCTCTCTCCTTTCACAAAAACCACATTTCCACTATGTTTACATGAGCTTCAAAGAGGGCTGACTCACATGAAAAGAGAAGTTTCACACAAACCATTCAGCTCCGAAAATTATCAATACAATAGAGTTGTTTATACAGATCAGGCCAATCTTACAATGTGAATATGAGGCCTGCAAACACTGGCCCAGGCTAACACAGAGTTGCAGACAGTGGCAGCCAACAGGGCTTTGACAAAGTCAACATAAAGTTATGGGTCAGAGGAGGTGAGCTATTTTCTCCAGCGCTCCAAATGCTGCTGCTCTTCTCCACTACCTACCTGACAGTCGCCATCTCCTGTGTGCTGGCCTCAAGCTGAGCCTGGTAGGCTTCCAGCTGCTCCTTCAGCCTGAGCACCTCAGCAGCCTGCCCGTCCAGGGTGGCGCTCAGTGTGGAAACCTGTCCCACTTTTTCCTCCAGCTTCGATTCGGCATCGCCCAGACCCCCCGTCAAGACCTCAACCTTGTCAGATAGTTCGGCGCTCAGCGTGGCCAGACCCTCCACCTGAATCCTCACACCCTCAAACTCCTCACTCTTCCCCTGCAGCGCTGTCTGCAGCTGGCTCAGCTGCTCCAGAGACACGGTGGCTTGCTGCATCTCTGCCAGGCGGGCTTTCATCTCCGTGTGGAGCGACAGCACCTGAGCCGGCAGGTCAGACGTCCTGAGCTGTTCGGCTGTAGCCAAGGCCATGCCCACCTGCTTCTGGGCCAGCGCATAAGACTCTTCCAGGGCAATCAGGCGGCTCTCCAGACTCTCTGAAACCTGCTGCTGCAACGAGACAAGCAGGAGGGATGTTAAGTCAAGCTGACCATGAGTGATTATCATTCCCATTGAGCTCATGCTTCAAAAGCCTCTTCACAGTGAACTTCAAAACCATAAGAGTTATTAAATATTATGTGACTTAACATCTGGGTTGCATAAGACACTTTTTTACTCATATTATCTGGTTTAACAGTTCACAAAAGCCACATTTACCCTGCCACATGAGTATACTATTCAGATTTTATGTCTCAGAGATGCAAGCGAGCATTTTTTTAAAAATAATTTGGGTTGACTTGGTTAAATTTCTTGTTCAATCACAATTCCTGTGAATCAAAGCTCTAAGATGGTCAATCCCTCATTTATTTACAGCTCCTGATCTTCTAACTAGTTATTTCAATGTCACAATCTAAACAGCCAATCAGAGCAGGCCTGACATTGCGTGGACAGCTCATTACTTCCCTGCAAGAAGTTTCAGGAAACAAACTGAAAACTGAACTTGCTGAAACAAGCAGTGTGTTGGTAAAACTTTTACAAATACGCGGACACACGTGAGTCATTTCAAAATGATTTTACTGCCGGCACAGGGAACATTTCTGTAACAAGACCCGCGCAGAGCGTTGGCTACATTAACCAAAGGTGGAGTTGCCCGACAAAAGGTTTGCTTTGCTTAAGTGCTTGAAAAAAATCCTGCTCGTCTCCTTTGAGTTGCCTGCAGCAACTAATAAATAGCTGGAAGACTTTGAACTTTATAGATGGAGTGAATGCGGCTCAAGACGGCCTTGAATGTCAGTTTGCAGGGCCTGTTCATCCACACTCATACATGACAACTACAGGAATATGGCAAGTACTTAAAATAATAGAACAAATACTATGAATACCTGCACTGATTAGACATATTGGGCCATTTCAGGAAAAAAAAAACAAAACACTCAGCAATATTTTTCCTGCAATCTTCCTGGTGGTCTGTTAATGGCCTCTCTTCACTGGTGTTCAGTGTCACAGACTAAATTTAGCTCTGGCACACAAACTGTCTTGTTTATCATTGTTTTGGCAGCATCCTCAGTCTACACAGCTCTGAAACGTGGTGTTCGCTGGCATTAAGATGCAGATATTTTCCACAGGGAAGTGATATTGTATAGACTTGCTGTATATGAATCAGTGTCCCTGCGATTGTAGGTCAAGAATAATCCTCATTACAGGCGCCAGCAGCTGTGTGGATGTTAGAAATAGCAGCGTTTTGTACTCACTCCAGTGGGGCTCCTGGCAGTTTGAAATCTGATAGAGGCCTGCAGATCTTTCCTTACTTGTAGCTAGCTGTGTGCACTGCTGGCATGTGGTGAGGCCTTTTCATTGCGTGGAAGTGTGGAGAATATAAGCGCATGGAAAGGTTTATGGTGATTCATTATAGGATGGTGGCGTCCTGTGCTGCAAACCCAGGTGACTAATCACATTCTCACAGGGAAAACGCCACTTTTGATCCCTTACCTTATTATTTGCCTGTCGCATTTCTTCATGAGAGGACTGCAGCTTCACTATTTTCATCTGCATGCCCATGAGGTTGTCTGTTAAGTAGGTTAAAGTTTGGTGCTGCTGGAAACAGAACCACGCTCCAGTGGCACCGCCTATTACAATCAGCAGAAATAAAATCAAGAGCAGCGCGTAATTATTCGCTCCAGAGCGAACTTCAGACTCCGTGACTTCATTTCTGAAAAAGTTATCTTCATGCTTGTGGTTGCTCTTCCCTCGCCGATGCTTGGCAGTCATTTTCTCAACGAAAGGACACAATGTTCTGTAGAGGCAGAGAAGAATTCAAGGAACCCGGCGGGTCAGAAAAGCGTGGAGCGAAGTGCGAGCGGTGTTTTTTCTTCAGAAGGCTCCTTTAAGCGGCGCCGCACAAATCGGCCCGGTTTCAATTACCGCTCAATGAAGAACCGAGAAGCTGCAGCGAGTTCTTGATGAAGAGGTGGAAAGAGGATGAGGCAGGGAGGCGTGGACCGTAGGTAGCCTGCTCGTCCATTCAGGAAGAGGAAGGAGGAGTGGTGGGGAAGGTGGCGGAGGAGGGGGGGGGCGGGCTGAGTCTGAGCTACCCATGTGCGCGCGGCTGTCACCTAATGGCAAAACTACACGTCCGGCGGATTCTGCGGCTGTGCGCTATTTTCTACTGCAGCTGAGACCAGAGCTGCACGTGGCCTGCAGCAATTATGTCACAGGCCACTGTGGGTTGTGATGACGTGACATGGCAGGAGACCTCATGGTTGATGAAGATTCAGTTAATTTACTAACCTTTAGCTTCTTCCTCACTGAAAGTTCAGGTGAGCGTCCTTTAAACATGCGGCTGTGTGCGTGTTCAGCAGCACTGACTGCGGAAAGGGCAACTTTTTATTAAAGGTCGCCTTCAGCCTCTAGAATGTTAACATCTCTTTGGCCTTTGCTGCTTTTAAAAATTGCATCTGAAATCTGAACTCTGAATAAATTTCTTATTAATCACTACAAGGTCTTATTATTATTATTATTATCGTCTCTATTTTGATAAGATCATTGTCAACCAGGGCTGTAGACCAAGTTTATTTTATGAAGGCCGTCTCTGATTTTCCGTCATGTTTTGTATTTGTGCATTTATTTTATATATTTGATTATTAATAATACTAACCCTTTACTTCTGCTATGCAGAATGAAACCTTGATTTCTCTTGTCATAGCATTTCTCCTTGTGTTGTCTGATTTATACTGGTTGCATGGCACAAATAAACTATTCACCCATCCATTATATTTGCGGGTTGTGCAGAGGCTTGACCCTGTCCCAGCTTACATTGGATGATAAACAGACAGACCCTGCCTGCAAAAAGCATTTGGACAGACAACACTCGGCATTCACCACTAAATTTGATTTATCCATTTGGGTAAATTTACCCATTCGGTGGCCTAATGGTTAGAAAAGCAAGCTTGTGAACGGAGGGATGCCCGTTCAAACCCTCAACCGGCATGAGTACTCTGGGTGTTGAAAGTGAAGGGAACTGCTCGCACCACCCATGTTCCACCTCTGAGGGCCCTTGTGCAAGGCCCCTATCCCCGACTGCTCCAGTGGAGCTGCTCAGTGTCTGCAAATAAGACTGTGGTTGTACTGTGCAGCTTCTAGTTGTGAATGTGTAACTGTGTGAATGTGATCAGGGCCTCTCTGAAAAAGAGAGTTGGCTCTCAGTGGAACCCCCTTTGAATAAATAGAGATTGAAAAATTTTTTTTTAGACGTATGGAGGCCTAAGGAGAGCACAGCACTTTTTTGCTCGGTGACGATGATAACCAATGCACCTCTTTGCTGCCCTAAAAAACTAAACTAACTGCACAGAGCTGCCTTAAGCTTCCCACATTCATGTTACCTACTTGCAGGTGATGCAGTTATTGAAGCCCTACAAACACATTGATAAAACCAGCTGGAATAAAACTTAATTTCCAAAATAATTCCTGCTGGATGTGCTCATCCACGTGGTCAAAGTTGGACAAAGGTTAACCTGAACTGTTGTCTGTCGATTGCAGGGAAGCATGCATGTTACATGTTTCAATTCATGCATCTTGTGACCTTCAACAGAGGCAAACAGGAGATGGAGCAAATATTTGCGCTCCTGAAGTGTAATGTCACTGTCCTTTTGAGGCTGGTGACATGATAACATAAGATAATAAGAAAATTCTGTATTAGTCCCAGGGTGGGAAAATTGTGCACAGCAAGAAACAGAAGAGGCACCAAAAAAGCTAAAAGTTTAATAACCACACGTCACACAGCTCCCAACTTAGCTCCACCCAACATTAACCTAGAGGTCTGATCAGCAGCAGTAATTGAGAACACTTGTGTGTGTGTGTGTGTGTGGTGTGTGGTGTGTGTATGATTGTGTGCAACCACAGTATTCACATTCTACACCAATTATCTGATTTAAATCATTAGATGGAAAACTTTGCTATAAATCAAACCAACAATGCGATGTTGAGAAATTCTTTAATTCTGATTTCAGTGTCAGTCCAATAAATCTTTTCCTTATTGCAACTCATGCATTACATTCAGGCAGCACAAGCACTTCAACCACTTCATGTGTTAGATATTTAACCTTCACATAAACACTGCTCATGTTGTGGTGGCTTCACTCTGTAAGGAAGAGAGATGATATCATTTAGCGTCATTGAATATTCGTCTTTTTTATTCCTCCCGTCATTTAAAACGAAGTGCAGGATTGTTTCTCTCTCACCTCTGACACTGAGCACAGTGGAGCATTCCGCCCGCCCGAGTGCGTTCTCTGCAGTGACTGTGTACTCTCCCATGTCTTTGGGCCCCACGTGTAGAATCAACATGGAGCAAACTCCACAGGTGTTGGAGATGTAATAGTTGGTGTCAGTGTTCAGGCTGATGTGATTTCGATACCAGGTGACTCGAGGTGTGGGATTTCCCTTCACTGCACAGCTCATGTAGCACTCGTAGCCTTTGGGTGCAGTGTGAAGCTTCAAAGGCACAATGAAGCTTGGAGCACATCGCAGGTCACAGGCCTTTCTGCTTGGTAAGCTCACCACAAACTTTTCTAGAGAAAGAGAGAGATGCTGTGAGATTACAGCGTGGGTTAATTTTTGAGATTGCTCGAGACGCACAAACTCACCTTTCTTCTTCTCCATCCCCCAGGTTGGTGACTCCGAGTGTGCTGAAATGCCCATGTCGTTTTTAGCATAAACCCGGAAATTATATTCTCTCCCTTGCATGATATTGCAAACTGTGAACTTGTTGTTGAAGAGTCTGTCAGCCACTGTTGTCCATGTGCGTTTGGTAGAGTCCAGTTTGGACACGGTGTAGTGAAGACGGTCATCCAGCTTCTCATCCAGAGAAGGTTCCCAGATCAGCGTCACCGTGCCGGGCACGTTTTCCTCCAGTTCTATTGATCCAGGAGGCCTTGGCTCGTCTTTAACAACAATCAGTTTTACTGGATAATCCATCAACTAATGCTTTTGACATTGACGTAGCAAAAGAAAGCTTAATCTTTAACTGCTGGCTTACCTGTGACCCTGACCTCTGTACTGAATGTCTCCTGCCCTGCAAGATTTTTCACCAAAATGGAGTAGATGCCAGAATCCGAGCGCTCAGAGGAAGGGATCAGCAGCTGGGACGAACCGTCAGAGTTACTGATTGTTACTCGCTTTGTCACCGGCACATTGTCCTTTAGCCACATGATATTCGGTTGTGGAGAGGCCTGTGAAAGAAGACATTAGAAAAAGAGTATTTGAAGTACTTTTAGGGTGTAAATATGATGTTTTTTGGTTTCTCTCCTGTTTGTTTTTTAAAACCAGAATGCACTTCAGCACATCAATTAGTGTTGTAGTCAAGACCACACTTACCAAGACCAAGGCTCGATGGAGACCGGAGTGTGCCGAGACCGTGACAAGACTAATTCTCTAAGGGGTCGAGACCAAGCCCAAAGCAGGGCGGGACAGAGTCAAGACCAAGACATCAAGAAATTTTACTCTGATTTCGAGGTGGCGAAACAAGTTTGTTGTCCCAGCCATCTCAGTAAGCACTGTCTTGCAGAATCTGCAGTCTGCCAAGTGTTTTCTATTGTATGTTGTTTTGCATATAAGGTAGCCAAACGTAGACGAGTTGGCTGCATTTGAAGAGGGAAGTTTTAAATCTAATCACAGTCATTATGTTAACAAATAAATTCATACTGGTCTTGACCGGTTTCTATCAAAAATCCTGTGTTCACTATGTCCGAGGCTGAGTCAAAATCCGTTTGGTTCCAAGACAAGACGGAGACCTTCAAAAAGTGGTCTTGAGACCGGTTTCAGGCTAAGACCGATCCTGAGTACTAACCCTAACCCCCCAACACTAATGTCAGTGATAATAAGGCTAAATTCAAAATCTCACCTCAAAGTTCACTGTGATCCTGACAGAGTTTCCTGCCCTCACAACCATGAAGCTCTTCATCTTATGGTTTGTGAACTTCGGCCTCACTGGAATGGTGAACAAATGCTTTAAAATGTGCTTTAAACAATATTTAACTTGAAGAGGTTCCTCCATAGCCATAAGTACATACAAATAGATATATATTTTATGTAATTCAATTCCTAGTTACCAAGTTTAAAGTGTAAGAAATGGGCCTAAAAATATTCTGTTAACATAAAATAATATTGATAATGTATGAGAGTTAAAAAAAAAAAAAATATAGAAACGATATGGTAATTTAAAAAAAACAAACAGAAGTCATTGTGGAATTTCGTCTCTTAAAATTTATTTAAAATATTATTGTATAGGTGCAACTAACCAGCGACATATTGTTTCTTAAACGTCTAAAAGGAGTTGACGTACCAGGTGAGGGCATTGCAAGGACGTAGTTGGCCAGCTCCTCTGGCTCGCTCTCTCCACCATCATTAGTTGCAACCACTCTCACCCAGTACATGTCCATGGACTTCAAGCCTTTCACGCTGAAGGAAGTCATGATGATGGGGGTGGGATTACAGCGGGTCCATTCAATACAATCTGCCTGCCGAATCTCAACAAAATATCCCTTTGCTTCATCCTGTATCCCTGGTTTATCCTCAGGTTTGGTCCAAGTCAGGAGCAAGTGTGTGTAAGAAGTTTCTGTCACCTTCAGACTTGTTACTTTACCAGGAGGCTCTTGGGGACACAAAAAATAGATGATGCATAGTGGCAATTAATTAAAATATTAAATGATTTTAGGATATGCACATTAATGCATTTTGCAATTTTTTGTTTTTTGTTAAGTGCAACACTTACTCTTGGGATCCCGTGCAAAAACAAACTCTGACGGGCTGCTAAATTCACCAGCTCCTGAGATGTTTATTGCAGTGACTCTGAACTCATATGCCATGCCCGCAACAACATCTTTCACCGCATATTTCCTCTCTGGAATTAATTTCAGAGAAACAGCAACACCAAAACATTAGTAGGCTATTGTGGCCTTGAATGCCATTGGATTAATCTACAGTCAGAACAATGCAGACCTTTTATTAATTCATCCATTGCATTGACAACGGTCCAGAGATTACTCCCCCTCTTGCGTTTCTCCAAAATGTAGCCCAGGATACGGGAACCTCCTCGGTCACTCGGTGAATCCCAGGAAAGGTTGATGCAGTCGTCGTAGGCGCTCACCACCTTTGGAGGTGCAGGAGGGCCAGGAAAAGCTGAAGCGTGCAGAAACAAAAGAGTTCCTGCTGGTTAAGGTTCAGTAGCAACGCAGCATTTATGAAGAAGTATCTGCCCAAAAGATGGCTCATTTTAAGAGTTGAGGTATATTCTAGTGATGTTTTAAATAAAGCAAACTGCTTTGACATCAGAGATTGGCCTATGTGATGTTTTTTGTTGATGTTTACATTCTAAATGTAAATCTTTTGCTTTTTGGAAAAGTGCAGCATCTTAAGTTTTCATAATAATTTTCATCATAATCGTTATCATCATTTATATTCACCTTTTGCTAAAACAATTCATTTTCACTTGAGCGGTTTGGTGACATAATCAATCAAAGCAAATATAGCAATTGATTAAGTCATTTTGAAAGCAAAAATGCAACATTTTTTTGTGGTTTACAATGAAAGAATTTGTAGTTTTCTGTAGAATTATTGTCAATTGAAAATATTTTTGGTTTTGGCCTGTTGATTGGGAAAAACAAACAAAAACCAACAAACAAATAAACAAACATAAAAAATACCGAAATTTAACTTAAATTTATGAAGGTTCATAAGAGAAAAGAGCACAGACAAGCAGCCATTGTCAGTATGATACACCACTCTGGGTAGTGTAATGGGTTATTGTGAACAGCAGGGGGCGGTAATAAACTTGAGGCTGATCCAATAATTTCTTTCCACAGGACATTTTGACTTACTAGGAAAACTACATGTGAACCATACTATCTTTTTCATTTAGGCTATATTCAGCTTTATCAGACATATAAAAAATAAGTATCTTTACTGGTCTATTCTTAGATTTAATTATATAGGTATATATTTGTATGTTGTTTTTTTCAGGCCTAACTTTCTGCTGGCTCCCCTAATTGGCACAAGTCACACAGGTGCATTTTGTGCACTGAATGAGGCTCATTACGCCCACCTGATGCACACCTGTGTGCTGGTTGGATTTTAATGTCACCCAGATAGAAAGTAGGATTTAAAAAGTGTTTTTTTGATCAGCAGACCGTTACAGATAACTAAAAATGCCATGGAGCAACCATGAAACGTCTTCAGAGCGACGGTAAGTCGCTGTAAACAAATATGAACGTGTAGCTAACGCTAGGTGTGTCGGTTAGCTTTTATAATTAGCCGCTGATATTAATGTTAGTGCTAAAGTGTCACAAAGTCTATAAAGATACACGAAAGGCACAAATTGGTCAGTTCTTACTGTTTATTTACCAACATCAAGTTGCTTTATTCATTATCGTTTAGCCTATCTCTTGTATGTTAGCACGGGGTTTTTATGTTTAGTTTTGCAAGTTAGTAATTTTAATAATTTTAAAAGATAAACAATGCATGTGAAAATTTAGCTAGTTTAAATTTTCAGTTTGGGCCACAGGTGTTTGGTAGATTATTATTAGTACAAAAATGCACTGACTGTTACCACACCTGCTAAGAAAAGTTCTTATACTGATATATCATTTGCGGTTACTATAGCAACATAATTACTCTGATTATTGGAGTTACCAAATAGACTGACTTAAAAAGATATGCTACATTAAATATGTCTAACGTTAGTTTATACAGTAGCCTTCCTCAGTGCTTCAGACTTAGGTAAAAAAATACTGAAAAAAGATTTCAATGCCAGATTTGAAATGAAAAAATATGTTGTATGACCAAGCAGCAGTAGGCCAAGTGAGTTTTGTACTATCCAGTATCCACATCAGATGTTACTTTTTTCCAACTTGGACAGAATGACTGGACTTGACTTATCAAGGACCACTTCCAAATCCAGCAAACGTGCCTGTGGAAGTGGACTTGAGACGCTGCTGGCCTAAATAGAGGACTTACATGACAAGGCGTCAGTAAGTGAAAGTCATTATTTCCTCCATTATGCTTGTGTTGTGCTGCTTGTGTTTATGCTGCTGCATCATATAAGGCCTGCGTGTGTTGTGACCTTGTGCTTTTCCTGGTGGCTTTTATAAGTTGACTGTTGTGTCATCATGAGGCTTAAATTTGAGAGTTTCTGGCTAACAGTTTCATTGATCTGAAATATAAATAGGATCCTGAACATAATGGACTGTTTCTGACTTCTGAAAAGGCAAATATGATGCCTGTTTTTAAGTGTCAGTTCATGTCTGTTGGGCTGAGGTTTTAACTGGCAAGGTTTTGGCATTGTGTACATGTGTTTTGCACAAAAGTTGCAGTGGTTGATGCAACTTTAGACATAAAAATGACTTGAGTGTAGGGCCCGACCAATATGGGATTTTTGGGGCCAATGCCGATAACAATATTAGAGAGTAAGAAAATTCTGATATCCGATATATCGGCCAATATTCTATAGCCTACGTAATAATTTAAATGTGGTTGTCAAATATGTGTGACAAAAATATGTAATGAGGGCAGGAAATCTAACAGACTTTATTCCAAACATCACTGCACCAAACAGTAAACATTTCACTTATTAGGCTACCAATTAAATAAGAGACCGCCCTCTACTGGACAAATTATGTGATTACACCATTTTAAATCACTAGTCCAAGTATTTTTTTTCAGCCTTAAAAAACAGTTTCAATATCGGCACTTATCGGAGAACAAATATGCCGGTACTGATATATATGCAGTAAGCTGATATGGCCAATAATATCGGTAAACAGATGTATCAGTCAGGCCCTACTTTTTTTTTTTTTTTTTTTTTTTTTTTTGGTATTTTTTGGGGCTTTTTATGCCTTTTGGACAGGACAGCTGAATAGTGGACAGGAAACAGGGGAGAGAGCGGGGGAATGACGTGCAGCAAAGGGCCACAGGTGGAATCGAACCCGGGTCCCCTGTGGCGAGGACATAGCCTCTGTATATGGGGCGCCTGCTTTACTGACTGAGCCACCAGGCCCTACTTGAGTGTATTCATATTGTCTGTCATGTGACTTGTCATTGGCAGTTATGTTTGGTTGACATTTGTCAAAAATTGAAAATGCGGTAGGAGCAGTTTGTCCTCTGTTACGTCTTGTGTTTGGAATGTAATAAAGTCCGTGGAGCAGGACTCAAGCACAGTTATTACACGAGCAGCAGTTGGGCTCACCCAGTGTGCCGGCTTGTATTTCATCCGTCTCCATCACTTCACTTGTCCCCTCAGCAGTCACTGCCCGGATACGGTAACAATATTTCCGACCGTGGTCCACATCTTTGTCGCAGTAGCTGGGCACACCTGGGACTTCCCCTAATTTCTTCCAAGTGTTTCGTCCCACTTGCTGTCTCTCCATTATATAGTTGATCACTGGTGAGCCCCCATCATCCTTTGGAGGCCTCCACTTAAATTCAATACATGCAGCTGAGCTTTCAGTTACCTCTGCAGGTCCCAGAGGTGGAGTGGGTTTGTCTAAAACATCAAAAAAGTGTTATTACATGTCTGAAAACCCTTTTGACTTCTTAGATGAGAGATGAAAAATGCATTATGCTATGGAAACAGTATTTCCGCTGAGACGTGATCATGGTAAATATTTGACAGTTGTGATGCTCATACGGTGGCAGATACAGCAGAGGTTTGAACTTTTGTCGAGCTCTGAAATGTAGTTTCAAAACACATCTTTAATCTGTCAAGTTATCACAAGTTTGGATTCTGCTTTAGGTAGAACAAAAAAACAATCTTTGTTTTATTTTTTATTAATTTTCAGTATGATAGTTTGAGAGCTCTACTTGGAAAATAAGTTTTTAAATCTGAGCAGGCACAGATGGGCTCAGTGAAATCTGGCACCCTTTTTACCTGACACAGAAAAGACTGCCCTCATTTTTCCCATTATGTGCATGAAGCATGGAAGGACGCTGCTCTTTGCTGTTCTAAAGATTTTACCGGAGAAAAGTAGTTTTACTGCTCAACTTGGTGCACAAATCATTCTTTCATGCCTATATAAATGTGAATAAAAGTGATTGTTTCCTTTCAATTAATATTTTTGTTGTTACATTTAAATCACGATCATAAGAAATATGTTTTCTTCTGCTGAATTTCTGTATTTTCCATTACTCACTCACCAAGCACAATTAGCTGTGAAATCGCCTCAGCGAAGCCGTGTTCATTCTTGAGCTTGATCTTGATCTCTCCTGTGTCCTTCCTCTGGCACCGGCTCAAAAGCAAGCGGCTGTGACTCCCTGATCTCTCTGTCTTTGTGTTGTTGTCGTCTTGGAGCTTTTCTCCCTCTTTGTACCACTGAATCTTTATCGGTTCGTGGCCAACAAAGTGCAGCCTGAAGATGGCGTTGTGTCCCACTTTAATGGTCACAGGCTCAATGAAAGCACTGAGGTCTTCAGAGTCAAACCTTGGGGGATCTAAAGAAAAAAAGGCCCTGTA
>JAQLOL010000002.1:21949186-21963148 GCA_029783665.1 Naso thynnoides | reverse complement strand
ACCATTAAATAAAATGTTCGCCCTTCAAAAAAAAAAAAAAAAAAAAAAAAGCATCTGACAGTGCATGAGATGATTTTTTTTTTCAACAGTATGTTCAACTAATCAACATGAAAGGTCAACAATGCGTCCTTTCATTTTTGTATCATGTTTTACAATGCTATGGAAACTTTATGGCCAGCTTTTAATATCTGCACAGATCATCAGTTCATCAGTTAACTCTCTCTCCAGGGTGACAGCTTAATGAGCATGGCTGGTGCAGCCGGCAGACCAGCAGGTCTCACCGCAAGCTGCAGCTCCCTGCAAGTCCGAACAACTTCATGACAGATATACAAACAAGAGTTATTTAGTTAAGCTGACTACATATTTGAAATATTCATGGTAACATTCTCGGCAAAAAAAAATCTATAACTTTTACTGAAGTTTAATTAACAGTTCTGTGACAATAGGGCTGTTCCTGCTTTGCTTCACGGCTGTTGTGGAGATGAGAGACAGTTGACAAAGCTGGGGTTCAAGGAGGTGTCAATCAAAACGTGATCTGCCATGCCCACGCAGTCTTGAGAAATGGTATTGCCCCTAAAAGAAGCTTTACGCTAGGTTTTCTAGTTGGGAACATTTATTTTCACCCAGACTTTTCTAGATGCCAGAGCATGTGAGCGGAGCGCTAGCGGGATGAATCACTGCTCACAGCTCGTGGAGCTGTCCATAACGTGTGCTCCTGTGCTCCAGCGCTCTGCACCTCTCAACATGCTCTGCTCACAAGAAAGAAAAAAAAAAGAAAAATTCCCCACCACATCTTGCAAGCAGCCATAGCGCGCATCTCTCCTCCCAGTTGGTTGTTTCCCTCATATAGCCTCATAAACCCAACGTTTGTATTTGAGGTCACAGCCTTTAAATCTAATTGTAATTTAGAAAAAAAAGCAAACACAAACAAAAAAAAAATAACACCATGTTGTGCGCACTCGGGCAGGTCTAGACATGATGTGAGTGGCATTGGAGTGGAGTTGAGCGGTGCTGCTACAATTCTGCTCCAGACTGTTGAAAAATCCGCTCACAGCTCCACCTAAAACTTTTCGCTCAGTCACCGCTTGCTCCCGCCTTGCCCTGCTCACATGCTCTGGTAGATACTTAATGAGACCCTCAATTTTGATATAAGATGTGCATTCTTACTATTTCAAGCTGACTTTCCAGAGGCTTTAAGCTAATTGATGGTATTAAAAAAATTTTTTTTGATAGTCCAGAGTTACTCTAATTACTCTTATAACTAAACACTTAAAGCTTAATTGACGGGTGTAGAAATGTCATTTTCGTGCTGATCGAGTTTGTAAAGTTTTCTTTGTGCTGCTGTTTACAGAACGTTATTGTTCATCAGTGTGGATGCTCACATCGTTATTGTTATTGTTACACTGCTTGGTGTGGATGGCCCTTAAGTCTTCATTGTTTGGATCCAGTGCTGTGTAACTTCACCTTTTTCACAGTTTGTGCACTATTTGTCTGTTAACATCTCCACAGTGTAGTAAGGTGTGCGAGGAATAAAGTTATTAAGCAGTTGCCAGCTGCTACTAGCAAAATCAATGGGGACAGGGTGATCGAGACCCCAGAATCAAACCCTGTTTGATTTAATCTAGCTAATATGGCTACTTAGCAAAAATAATTCTATATTACATGAAATATTCATTAAGTAGGGTCTTTCATTAACATGCTGTTGGCAACCACTTATCTGTCATCATGATGGCGACATGTCAGTCTGAGTCATCAGGGAGTCACTCTAAAAGCTTGCATGTTCCTTTTTATTTACTGTTTATCATTTCCCTGTCATTCAATCTCCTATGTCAATCTCTTTTGCCAACTATTATCAAAGGACACTGAGGACAGAAATAAATAATAATAGCAACACTCAGAACCAATCTGTTTACAAGTTAGTCATTTCCTTTATACCAGTAGTTTCTTTAAAAAAGACACTGTGGCCCATTAATTTGAAGAAGGCATGCGCACCCAAATAGAAGACTGGCCAAATATCACCTTTGTAAAGCGGACCTCTTGGCGCAGTCACAACACTTGCACACTGCCTTTGCCCCCTTGTGTGGCCAGTTTAATTGATTGTAGTGTAATGTGTTACATTGCTGCTTTGCAAACAATCTGTATATAAATATTCATACAAATGCAACACAGGGTTGCACAACATTTTGAAGTTCATAGTCCTTCTTGCATTATAATGCAATAGAATACGATATGTAAAAGCATTATATAAATTTATTGATGAAAAGTTTTTGCACAGGTAAAACTATACACCTAGAAAGTAATTCTGTGCATTATTGCTATTTGCATCAGGTGTAAAGCGCGCTACGGCAACAAAAAAGTGATGATTATATTGGCAGCATCTTCAAATCAAAAGTTTGCACGAAGCATTGTTTATGTAAAACGCAATGTCTCTCCTCTTCCTGTTGGAGCACTAAGTCCGCAAAGAGTTCCATTCCCTCCGTTTCATTTTCCTGCGACCGGATGTTAGCCGGTTGGTCTCAGCTAGTTTTGAGTCCAAGACTCATGGCTGTTATCCCAGCTCTCTTTCCTCTCCTCCTGTGGAGGTCCAGCTGGTCTGGCTGGATGGTTGGTCACAAGGTGACATGGACAGTGATTTCTCAAAAAATCTGCATGCTTATATTCCAATCCCTGCACTTTCCAATGTTTTTTTTCTTCCAACTTCTCTCATAGGTTTTACCTGTTTCAGCAATAAAGCCAAAAAAGTAACCAATAAAATGAAAAAATTATAAGTTTGAAGGAGCTTTCTGCTGCTGCATTTGCATGTGCCACAGTTGTAGTAGTTTGCAGTAGGATATCACAAGAAAATAGTTATCATCCGAGACGACTCCAACAGATAACCCCATGTTGAAAAGCAATTTATAAAGTGGATGGGTGCCCAGGTTTAAGCCCCATGAGACACCTTCGTCGGCATGCACTGCTGATCACAGTTGCAAATTAAAGAAAAGTGCCAACAAGGTTACATGTTCTCTGAATGTCTCTGAACTCTCGAAGAACTCTTTGAGAAAAGCATTTCAAACTGAAGAAGAATTGGACAATAAAATATTTTATAAATTGAGATAATCTTGACATTAAGATAATTGGTTCAAATAGTATCTTAACAGGACTAAAAGGGGCCACCTAGACAGTACAGAGCAGCTGATTTGCAGTATATTACTTGCTTTCTACACATAAGAGACAGAACCTTCTGGCGGTGATTACTCTTTTCCCGTAGGGGGTTTTGTTTTTGACCCATTCATTGCAAGGCCTTTCCAAATGTACCGACAGGCAGAAGAGAATGGAAGTAAATGAGACTGGCTAAGTTGAGTGAGTGAACTGTGATCCTCAATATCTTGACGAGAGGAGAGTCCAGTATAACTGAAGGTTTTCCCTTGAGTCTGTAAAAAATGTTTCCCACCCTATATTAAACTTTTAAGACAACAAACACCAGAGATTGGGGAAAAAAAGCCGACTTTGAGGGCTTAATAAAGAGCAACTGACACTGTTACTGCACTGCTTTGCTAGCCTAGAAGAACCACAGCATTGTGGTGATTTCACCAAGTGTAGACAAGATATTTTTACTTTCAAGTCACAAAGTCCTCTAAAGGCCATAGTAGTCTTGATGTTAACAAACCCGTATATAGTATTTTGAAAGGGTTTTAGGTCACAACTTTACGACCGGGTTGAGGTGTATACATGCCAGGGCAATGTGCACCAAACTGGCCATTGACAATGTGCAGCATGAAACATCACGATCAGCCCAACCAAGAGTAAATGGATTCCGAACCACATTATTTAGGTGTACTAGACCAACTTTGAGGAATTCAACTTAGTAGGATTTCAGTCAGATGAACATGTCAACATGTATCTTAAATGTTCTGGTTAAGTTGGACTTACACAATTAATCCACTTTTTCTAATATAATGTAAATGAACTGACTGACACATTACAAATCCTTAGACTATTTCTCATACCTCATAATCAAAGTCAAGTTGTGTCTCTGCAGTTAAATGTTTTTAATGTGAAGCTGCAGGAAATATTTGCATTGTGACAAAGTCAGTACAGCGCTTCATCAAGTGTAATCGGTAATTATTGTTGTCACAAGTTTATGAACTGGTAGGAAAATTTCTTCAGTGACATTTATAGTCTGACATTTAAACAACCACACCCACAAAGAAGGAACTGCCTTGTAAAAGGTGGTCCACCATCTAATGTTTAACTATGTTTAAAGACAGTCCACGTATTTGTGAGCGGAATGTGGAGGCATTTAATTTAATAGTAATTGTGACTCAGTGGTTCATAGTAAAGTGTCAAAGAAAGATTTCCATACTTTTAATGGATGACAAGATGGATTTTTGGAGTGGAGGTTAAATAAATTCTGACTGCTCTTCACTGATTGCACTCAAACAGAAAAATGCCCCCATCTGTGGGTCAAGTGAGTACATCCTTCAGAATAAATCAGTCAAAATTATATGCTGCTTCCAGTCAGTGAAAGGACCTGAGAAGAAGGGGTGTTTTGTGGCCTCCCTGTCACTTACTGCAGACTGGATACCTCCTCTACAGCACATTTGCCTCTTCTCTTACTGTGACTGGTTTGAATGTAGACCTAGTTTCCCTTAAGTTTCTTTTGCTGAAGTTTGCTGCTGACTTCAATTTGTACCGTCAAACTTAATGTAATTTATTTCAATACTGATATTGGCGTCCTAATCATGACAAAATAGTTCTGTGCCTTACTTTGACACATTTTTCATAAGGGTTGTTCCCATACCGATACTCCCTAAAAATCTTGATTTAGTATCAGTAAGTACACAAGTTTATGCACCAAACTAATACCACATAATGTATTCGTTAATTAGAAATGGGATTCTGCTTCTTCTTAGCAGACTCCTATACACACCACACAAGCAGCAAATGCCAATGCACGGCAAGTTGTGTAACCTCAAACACATCCATTACATAAAATACACATAAGGTTAAAAGTATAAAGCTGTTAAGGCCACATTATGTAAGTGATCCACCTTAGATAACAGCTTGTAATCACACAAAGTTTAGGTATTAGAATCAATATTTGGAAGAAAAGTTGATATTAAAACATCTCTGATGACATAGGGAAACAGTAATCATCTTCGATTACTAATCATTAATCTGTGAAGATAATCGTGTCTACCTATTCAGTATGTTTTTACTTATTGCTGTCTTAGGGTTTGCTTTAATTTACTTTACTCACCTGATGAGTCCCTTGTGTTTTTCTCCACAATTAGTGGAAACGTTGTGGCTCAATCTCCCAGTAAACTAGCTCTGACAGCTATTGAGTGAGAGCTGAAATAGAGAGAACGGTTTGTGATCTTTCTCTCTGTTGGCGTTTCTCTGTTTCAGCCCATACATTTGTGCTACAATTACTGTGGGCAACTATGGGAAACAGCAGAACAGCCTCATAAGATTTTGTAAAGTGAGTAATAAATATATGTCGTTGACATGTATTTGGATTGTGCTTGGTTTGGTAGATATAATAGAGATTACATATGCCCATCTCATCTTTTATTTGTGCAAAGGAAAATAAAACATAATGCTTTCTCTTTGCCTGAAGTGCATTTAACATTTCATGTTCTCACAGGTAGCTCAGGCAACAAAACCAACACAACACCTTGCAGGTTTTTACTGGAGGCTTTTTGATAATTTGAGCAAGGCCCAAAAATTTGATTAGATTGTAGTTTAACGGCTGTTGATAGCTGCTTGGGACATATATTTTCACCACGTCTCTGGTTTTTCAATGACGTTTTCATTTTCCTTGTTCCTTGCTGATTTTTGTTGAAAAGGGAAGAGAGGTAATTGTATTGTATTTCACAAGTTTCACTTAAAGTCTACATGAAGTGTAAAGATACTAGATAAGCGTCACAGCCTTGGGAGAGAAACTGAACCTGTTAATTGTGATAACACAGTGTAGACACATTTTTTGTTTGCTTTGGCTTTAGAAATATGTTGTGAAAATCATACTGAACTGCCATTATGGTCCATTTTAATTAGATTTATACAGCAGAAAACATGTTCATGTTAGCTGCTTTCTGTTGGAGAGGGGTTGAGGTGTTCTGTTATGTTGCTGTTGTACCAAATGTCATGTCCATCTGTAGCTAATTTGTTTTCCAAATAGCCAAGTAGAGAGATGTCCCATTCTTTATCCAACCTTCAGAGCGGATTGATCAATTGATTGTCCAGCTGGGGCAAATTGGTGTCAATAAGCGCAACACTTTAAATCATTTAACAACTTAGAAATGTGAGTAGTGATTTTGAGGTTTGGAACCAAGCTATCGGGAATGGATTGCCTGCCTTATTTTCTCACAGAATACCATTGTGTAAGGGATAACGTTCAGCAAGCTGGTCATTATTGTGAAAAACACCCCAACAGGGTGTACAGGACCCTGATGCAAAATTTACATGGCTTTTTACTTGGGCTGCACAATTATTCAAAATATAATTGAAATTGCAACATGACCTACTGCAATTTTTGGATGGCAGGAAGGCACAATTTTTGTTATAGGTGAAAAGTTTGGCAAAATACCATCTAATGAAAATATTTATGGCCTACACATCATATTCTACAGACTTAAGAAAACATCTTTGTTTGGTTGAGATCCCTGGAAAAAATCCCACCATAGTCATTTTAGTATGTTTATCAATGAAAATAGAATAATTACGTTAATAAGATCATTCCCTCCAGTATCGCAAATCATATCACATTCACATTATCAGTGCAAATAATCCAATTAGATATTTTCTCAAAATCGTATGGCCCTACTTTTTACCCATGAAATCAGCAATGTGACACAAAATATTGATTTAAAAATTATTATATTTCTTCTGCTAAGAAAAATAGTCTGTTCGATTCTACAGTTGGAACTGCTTGCATAGCAAAACATGCCTATCTATGAACGATTCCACTGATAGTGAAGTGACACAAGGTGAATGAAATTTTTTGGGGATACTGATTTTGACATTTCTGTTCTCATTCACCTCTGCGTTTTCTTCTTGCTGGGATTGTTGCTGTTGACACACCTGGAGCTGCAGGTGGTAATTTTTACTGGATTGATGTAATTTCTTTCTGCAGATTGATGCAATTGGACATTGTCTTCTAGAGTCTATGATCAGATTTGTGTCCATACGGTCTGTTGTTTTGAGTGTTTAACAATGTCATATAATGAGGACTGTTACAACAGCATAAAACCCCCTTTGGCCCTTAGTATGAATTGCCAGGGAGCTCTAAAAAAAGAAAATACTGCATGCATACACGGCAGTGCAGGAAAGGTTAACTGTATACTTGCAGCATCTCACTTTACACTGGCAGTGTGGAAACAATAAATGCTGTTTCACTTTTATCAAAACTTTAAAAAACCTTTGCCAATTGTTTATTAAGGAACAAACAACCTTTACTTCAAGGGATATTATTTCATTACAAACACCACAAGCTATTTACAGCCTTTGACGGAGTAATTTGACTGCAGATGTAAATATCCACATTGCTAATCCTGTTGCTCCAAACACATTAATTCATTATTTAAAAAAGCTCTTTTGATGTCAACCAGCCTGTTTGATCCAACGCATAAACATATCAGTGTTTCTGTTATATACATTTTTGCAGCGGTGGTGCAATGTATCTACATTGCTTTGTAAGTCAGGGTGCATGGCCGTTGAAAGGGACAGCTTTATGCTGCATTTAAGTGCACCTCGTAAACTTGTAATCTATAACCTAAACCTACTATCACCTATCTTGTCCACAGTTGTCTTTAAGAACAGATCCCCAAGCACATCTGTGATCATTTTCTTTTACTGAAGCATTTTTTAAACAGTTGAATATCAAAGTTGAGCTCAAAATAAACATATTTTTGCCATGCTATTAAAATATGTATGCTATTGGAAATTTAAAAAAATAAATTCTAGAGGAAACACATACACTCTAGACTTGTTTATCTCAATCACTTTGCTGCCAAAACTGTGTTTGCTGCAAAAAAACAAATCCAACATGACATTAAATAACAGCCTTTGGTTAAGTACCTTGCACTGAAGGGTCAATTTTGTTGTCAAGACAATTCTTCTCTGATTCTCACCTTTAATTTGTAGATGGCATGATATCATATTGATGTTTCTGAAGCAGGAACATTAATATTGAAGTTCAAAAAGTTTTCTTAAAAAAAAAAAAGATATCTTGCACTGCAAAATCATAATACAAGGGCATTTTTCATGACATTATAGACCAGCCATACACGCACAAAAACATTATAACAGAAAGAGAGGCTAATTTCTCCACCCACAATAGACTCTAATACAGAATACAATGCATCCAGACATTTCATAAGTATGACTCATACTTTCTGGATTGAAGGCCTTTGCTCTCTTCATCCTACTGAGGGAAGGATTTTTATTTAATTTGAATTTATCAATGCATGGTGTAGGCTCAATGGATTCACTCCAAAAACCAGTGGCAACAGAACAGTGTGATGAAATCTCACATAATTGAATCAATTTGTGGTACATGAAAAGAGACTACATCTTAGAGGTGATAAACAATTTAAGAAGCCACTAAATGCTTTTTTTGTGTTAAAGATAACTGCCTGGGCTGAAACTTCACAGAAATGTCCATTATTAAGGGGGACAGTTATCTCCAGTGTCTAGTTAATATGATAGCTTTTTAAGAAGAAGACATGCCATCACATTGCTCTTCATATAACTTGCTAAACTGAAAATAACATCTCTGTGTGTAGTCAAGTTTGTTCTCTTAGTCAATGAGAAAGTCTAACCTTTAAAAACCTCAGTAGGCTATGGAATCTAAGAAGAGTTTGCCAATCTAAATTAAAAGAGAGATTTTTGTATTTAGGGGCATTTAATTACAAATTGAACTGTACTGTTTTGCCTTGTTTGCATTGTTACAAAACAACGTGATTCCAAGCATGAGAGTAAATGCTGGTTTGCATTTCAATTAGGGCCAGACTGATATGGGATTTTTGGGGCTGATGCCAATACCAGTAAGTGGGAGTTAGACAATTACGATATCTGATGTATATCAACTGATATTGTATATAAGTAATATCCGCTGAATGTGGTTATGAAATACTTATGACAAAGATTGGTTAAGGAGGCATATTAGTTGTTGAATAAGGAGCCGCAAACTAAACTGTAATTACAGCATTTTGAATCAGTAGTTTAAGCTTTTTGTTTTTGACTTAAACATGTTTTTAATATCTGCGAAAATTGGTGATTCATATGCCAATACCGATATACCGGCCCAACTTTTGGCAGATAATATTGGCCAGCCCATATATTGGTCAGTCCTTATTTCAATTATATTCCTTGTCACAATACATTTGCCTGAAGTGGCATAGAGAATTTGGATCCTCAAACCTCATAGTATTAGCATAATTATTTCTAGCCATAGTTGAAGGTAGACTTCTGTGGCAGCAGTTAAATCTGGGATGACCGTTAGGGTTTGGCTTGTGTTTACAGTCCACCTTTTATGACTTCCTTATAGAGAAGTTCAATAATATATGAGGCAATTTAAAAAAAAAACAAAAACAAAAAAACATATATCCCTGACGTAATTTCGCAATGCTTTCAGTCAACCTGATAAATGGAGAAAATTCTTATACTTTTTTTCCAGTAATACCAACACCATTAATAATACTTGACTACATGCATAATGACTATAAAGATGGCAATGTTGGTCCATTGACTGGTCAGTCCATCACCATTGTTCAGACTGGAATGATGTAACTCAGCGGCTATTGGACGGATTGCCAAAACATGTACTATAAAGGCTTTGAAAAGAGTAAGATTGAATCGAGAAGCACAACTCACAGACAGACCGTTTAAGATAAAAGTTCTTGTTCACTGGAATCAAACACAGGGCAAGGTTTAAACCAGGCAATCAGTCAAAGCAGGCAGACCTATCCAGACAGAGGATGGGCAGAGGATCATCAATCTATGGATCAGGCAAATGGAAAGGGAAGCAGGCAGTCAGAGACAAAGGCTGGAAAGCCAGGGCGAATGCAAACTAGACACTCGTCGTGTGGAAATGCGTTGGCACATATGCTGCGAGACTAAAGAGTAATAGAGGAATGTAAAGATTAAATGTTGAGGTGCACTGAGATTACAGACAGTCAGTAAATCAGTCAGTCACACATTCTGCCTCTAGACTGTAAAATCTTGGAGAGCCTTGAAAAACAAACACACCAGTGAGAAAATCTATAATCTGTGACACTTTCAAATAGTTGGGTAATAAAGCCAAAATGGAGAAGAGCCCTTTACAAGATCATGTCTGGAGGGGTCAAGAAATGCCAATGAAAGAAGCAACAGTTTTCTTCCTTGTAGACCACTATGACCTTAACAGGACCTCAGCCTGTTTTGATGCTTGTGTTTCTGAATACAAAATTGCTGTCCTGATCTCTTATGTGCACAGTTTTTTTTCCTTGTGTTTTTCCTTCAAACCAACATTATAATACCAAAACAGTATTTATATTAATGTAGCACCTAGAGAACAATGCGCTTGTGTCCTGAAATATTGATTAGCTGTGAATTTTGTGCTTAGCTTTTATTTAGTGCTGTAACAAAAAAATGCATCCACTTACCTCCTTGGTTGGATGAGATTGTTTGAAAGTAAAATTGTTTATATTCACTCACTAATCTTGTGACGACTTTGCTTCAGATATTTTAAAAGGTTAAGTGACTCACAGCTGAAACAGTGTGGCATTTCCTTGTAATAAAGCAAACAAATCCATATTATATTCTTTTTCTGTATTTAACTTGTGTTTTGTATCATGCACTAAAGATTTAAGTCCTTGGGGACAAGGTCACTGGCACTGGTAAAAAATATTGTTTTCCGTTTTCCTTATAGCAAGCTTTGTTATACACCCCAATAGAGATGACAAAAAGGCTTTCTAACACATAGAGGGAAATGCATTTGCACCATATAATTCATTCTGGTAAGGCAAGTTTTCTAATTATCATATTAAGTGGTTTGTATTGTATATCTGCTGCACAGGAGAGCGTATAATGTAGTGGACTTAACCTGCAGACACAATCATACAGTACATGATATTAACTATGCACACAACTAATTTAGTTCCAGTGGTCTGTAGTTTAGACCGTGCAGATATTTTCTGTTATTTCAAATCACAGCTCAAATACCTTTCTGAGTGTTTCTTAAAATGGTTAAATGACTATGTGTGTGAGACACAAATACCCTGCAGCATAGCAAAGGTTTTTATGAAGTGCATCCACATTTTGGCATTTTCTGTCATGTTGTGTCTTTACGCTTTTGATTTGCGTTTTATTATAAAAGCCTGAGATTCTGTTTGTGTTTTCTGCGTCACAGAATTCTCAGGGCCAAACATCTATATATTTATTTAGTTTAAAACTTTGTTAGGAAAAATTCTGAAGTTTCTCCTTGAGTCACTTCATGTATATACTGAACCACACTAATGCCTATAGGAGAACTTTCCTTTGAGTAATCATCAGAGGATGTCTCAGTGAAGTGGTGCTGTGTGCCAATGTGCAGTTCGTTTGACACATTTTACATATTCAGTCGCCTAATACATAATATGCTGTTATCAGTTATATAAAATAATAAACAATACTGTCTGTAAAAAGATTTTTTAAAAATCTGTTTAGAAGTATAATAGCCTCCATTAAAATGTGATATTTAATGTCAGATCAATTGCAAGAAATCCTCCCATGTATTTTTTTCTAAATGGGTACACCTGTGGAGACATAAACCATCTGATTTATGGCTGAACAAAAATGTCACAGCATGAATATACAACCAGTTTATTGGTGCTGCCGAAATGATATCAAGGGATGAGAGTAAAGCTGCATTGTTCATCCAGGCCAGACGGCCTGAAGTCCGGGGAGACAGTATTTCATCCTGTCTTGTGACACTGTGCACCAGCAGGTTCATAACGGCTCTACTTAATGAGGGCTATGATATACCTCCACCACATAATTGGCAGGACTTGGATTTTTTGTACAGGAAACCATCACTCACTATAAAGGAAGCCCTGGCTCCAAACAAGCCCAATCTGTGGGGACAAGAAAACAACTTCACCACATATATAAAAATAGAAACAGGAAAATCAGTTTACTTTGCCCTCGTAATAAACCATGTAATAATAAGAGTACTTATTCAGTACTATAAGATGTTAGGTGCTGAGCAGCTCCCCTGACTAAGAGTAAAACAAAATCTGCGAACCCATCATGCATAAAAGGAAGGAAGTGGCATGAAGTATGTAACATCCTTTTTTGTTATGTAAACTTGCTTGAATTTAGAGGCAAACCGTAGCTCATAAAAGCTGAAAAAATAAACCAACATCATATGTGATCAAGTATGTAGGAATGAAGTTAGACCACACATGTTAACAATGTATGTTTTACAGATTTTTGTGCAGGGTTATGATCATCCAAATTAGCAATGTTCAGCAAGGTGCGTGTCTGTTTTCTGCTGAATCAACAGTAGGTTTCTTTGCTCAGCCAAGGTGGCATGTGTGTCTTTATCGTGTGTGTGTGTGGGGGTTGGGGGGTCTTGTGTGCCATTGTGGGTTGTATTTGATTTTGCAACATGTGGTGAGATTTCATCCTCTCATCTTTCCTGGAGTTCAGGGCCATGACAGGCTTTGCAAACACACTCTAATCCACCACCAGCTACACAATGGACTCCAAAGCTTCTTGATCCCTCATATATCCCTTTGAACAACAATAAATATGAAGTTTTCATCTGAGACTAGGAAAAGGCCTTCTGGAAAAGACTGAAACCCACATTTTTACTTTTCACTTTCTTTTTCTTTCAAGTAACTCAGTGCTGAGCAAGACATATTGCCTAGATGCAGGTGTATAGGTTGGTTGCTTGATACTTTTTTTTTTTTAGAGCAAGACTTCAGTTTTTTATTAGTGACTGGAGGTTTTCAAACTAGCTGCTGAATGATTATGAAGATTTAGTCAAAAGCTGTTGTGGTTATTGTTGCACATCAGGAAACTGCTGTCCACTTTCTCTTCCTAGAGGGAGGTTTAAAGTAGGGCCTGACTGATAAGGGATTTTAAGGGTCGATATTGGGGAACAAGAAAATTTGATATCCAATATATAGGTTGATATTATATTTATATCGTACTTTACCATCAGTGACAATATTAAAAATTGTCTTAGGTAGTGCAAAAGAACAAACAAAACAACTCACTGGAACAACACCACAAACACTTCTGCTTTTTTCCTTTTCGATCAAAACTGATCGCAGAGGCCCTGCTGCAACTAAGAATGTGCAAAACACTGTTCATGTCTACATGTTTTCGTCATGTACGCGTTTCATGACTTCTTTTAAAAAAAAAAAAAATTCACACAGGTGTTCAAAGTTTAGCAGACCTCTCTCCACCAGACTCTTTTTTTTTTGCCCTTTTTTTCCACAGCAGCGTACTACCACAAAGTAAAACTTTACAAAGCTGACTTCAACTCAAGTCAGTTATGGATTCTTCGTGAACGTTTATGCTATTTAATGCTACTTTAATACATGATTTTAGATTACTACTACAGGCATTTTATACGGCATTAAAATATGAATAAAAAGTTAAGTATTTGTGCATATTGAAGAACACATACATTGATACTGGTATATCTGCAATAGGCCAATATCGGTTGATATTTTCAACAAACCGATGTATTGGCAGGGCCCTAGTTTAAAACTCCTTAATATTCACCTTTGCAATGGGGCCTATATGGAATACCCAAATTTAAAGACTTATAATGTAGAAAATATAACCCCAAAAATATAAATATGAGAGTTAGCGGAGAATCTAGCTGTAAAGATAAATTGGATTTAACGAAATTATTAAAAAATTTCTAGCATGTCCATATTGACTTATATGTATACATTTAAATCAATATGCACAGTACTAAGAACCACTTCAACTCTTATGGCC
>JAQLOL010000002.1:21901329-21931230 GCA_029783665.1 Naso thynnoides | reverse complement strand
GAGAGAGAGAGAGAGAGAGAGAGAGAGAGAGAGAGAGAGAGAGAGAGAGAGAGAGAGAGTTTAGTTTTAGCTGACTGAGTCAATAAAATCTTTCAGTTGGAATCCATGGACATTCTCTTTCTAGGACAGTTTGTACAATAAATGAACAAATTCTCTCGGTCACATGTGTTACAAGAGCAGAAGACAGCATGCAGGCAATGACATGACAGCATTGCATTGCAAAGTAAATGTCACTACAGCAAACTTCTGCATTCTTAGTTCAGGTTAGATTGATTTAAGCAAAAGATCTGGGGCGCCAGATAAGGAGTGAATGGTGCAGTAGTAAGTTCTTTGTCAATTGGAATCAGCACTGCTGAATCACAGCTAAAACAAAACAAAACAAAACAAAAAAACAGATCTGTATAAAGCCTCATTCACTCACTGTTCCAAGCAAACATACTGGGATAACCTTGAAGGCACCACTGGTATTTTCACTATTTCCCCCTGCAGCTACATTCAGAAACGTTTCCTTATTCGTTCTTGCACCTTTTCACACATACCAAGTCGATGCTGGAATAAGGACAAGGGACAATCCAACAGATGGCAGTAATGTAAAAGTTATACATTTATCAACCACCACATGACTCAGTGACATATTGCATATAATGATTTCATTCATTTCATTGCACTTCTTCAAATCTTGTGGTCAGTACTTTTTATTATTCGGACAAAGCAGAGGTAATTGCAGGACAAAGGCCAAGAAAGAAATCACAATAAATTAAAAGTAATTTCTCCTAATTAAAATCAGGGTCCAAGGCTCAACATTGACAAACACTGGGCTTGACGAAGTATCCTTTGGCAAGAATACCATTTTTAAAGCGGCTTGAAACTTTGCTGAAACTCATCCACTCAGAGGTAAAACAGTTAAACTGGTTTTGATACAAATCTCACCATAGAAAGTGTCTGTAACCATGGTAACAGTAAGGGTTGCAGCCACTAACCTGAGCCATCAGGGATTGACCGCACAAATGTTGGCAGCATCTTCAGTGCAGCAGTAGCATTAGTGTCCCGACCCAGTCCTTTGACCAGCTCTCTTCGGAACTGCTGCATGATGTCCAATAACGTCTCATCAGAGAAACGCATGGAGTACAAGTACTTGTCGATCTGAAAATGAACATGTGTTCAGTGTTATTCATCAATCTGTAACCAAAACAGCGCTATTACCATCCACACATGCATGCACACACTATCTTCTGACACTGGATAATTTCCTGTCAGATTTGCTAATGTTACAGCCTTTGTTTTTTTAAAGCATGATGATGCCATGAATATGATAATTACATATCTCATAATGGTTTCAGTCATCCACAAAGATAATCCACTTGATGAACTGACTGAAAAAAGCTATATTGACTCTGGTCCTTCCAAACCTACTAGAGCCACAAATGAAAATAATTATTTTAAAATGCTTTATTGTACAGCAATAACGGATAACTCACCACATCATAATGTAGTCATGTTATATAGATAATAATCAAAACTACAGAATCAGAATGACACAGCAACAGAGGAAAGTACAGGATACTCACTCTGTGTCGCTATTAAGGCAAAAGTTTACAGGAGGGTGTTTTCTATGGCTTTCTTGATACAGTGATTAGAAATAAGGCAACAGTAGTATCAGCTCCAAAGATAAAGCACAGTTAGATTTGCATTAAAGTTTCTATCAAGACATACTGTATTTCTGCTGAATTTGCTTACTGTGTAAACTGTCACAGATCCAGCATACAAAAGCCTCAGCTGCCAGGTCCTTTAAGAACAGGATGTTAAACAATCCTTGTGAAATCCCATGTTGCATCACACTCTGTGATGAAGCAAAGACCTGCTTTATTCACAAGTGTGACTCAACAAGAGCAGAATATTACACATACTCTAGTTACATGTCATTTTCATTAACACTGGGGGACGTCACTAAGTAGCCTACATTTAACTTAAGTACTGTACTTCAGTACAAATTTTAGCCTCTTATACTTTGGGCTTCTTGAGTCCTTTCTTTCATGTCACTTTCTTTTTGTGCTCAGCTAAACTTCAATAAGGAAACAATGGACTTTTTTTTTCTATTCAAATTTGACAGTATGTATATATAAATGGCCCCAAGGGATGAGCTGCTAAGTGAATGTCTCAGACAGCTGAAACCTGGTAAGAGTGCAGAGGAAGAGGAGCAGACAACCTGGAGGGACAAACCCCTACATGGCATGTACCACCGTCAAGTCGGAGAAGTGGCTGATATCAAGAAAGCGTACCAGTGGCTGGAAAACGCTGGACTGACAGACAGCACAGAGGCACTAATCATGGCAGCATAAGAACAGGCCCTAAGTACAAGAGCCATAGAGGCCAGGATCTACCAGAGTGGATCAGACCCGAGGTGCAGGCTGTGCAAAGATGCCCCTGAGACAGTCGAGGGTGTAAGATGCTAGCTGGATCAGCATACATGGAGAGGCACAACCAAGTGGCTGGGATAGTATACAGGTACATCTGTTACCAGTGCGGAATAGAAGTACCCAAATCCCAATGGGTAATACCACAGAAGGTGGCTGAGAACAACAGGGCCAAGGTTCTGTGGGACTTCAGCTTCTAGACTGAAAAACAGCAGAGACAGATTTATGTAATGGAGGCAGGATATCTTTACCTTTTTTCAGACTTTATTCAAAACATCAGTGCACTGAACAGTAAACACTCCACCTATTACTTATCAAATAACTAATAGCTCTCTGCGGACAAACTATGAAAGTGCACCATTTTCAATCAAAAATCCAAGCATTTTTCTGGTCTTAAAAGCAGGTAATATTGGTAAACATTTATGCCAATACGATGTATCTGCAATAGGCCAATATTAGCAGACAGGTATATTGAGAATGACCTGGTTCATAGCATGTGTCTCCCCTTGCATAAAGTGTCAACTTGTAGAATATAGTTCTGATTGCTGATTATGATTATTGTGGTTGTGGGGCTGTATGTATAGGAGAATTTTTTTTTATTACTATAAAAGGTACTTTCTTTTTTATTGAATTGCTAATAAAATATTCAAAAAAGAAGAACCAACAATTTATTAGCAAAACAGTCTTTTATTAGAAATATCTTGTATAAAAATGAACATGCTCTACACATTTTTATTTTTCCTATTGATAATTCATAAATATCCAGGCACTGTAATTATTTTTTATCTTTCTTTTTTTTTAAATAATTCAGTACATAAAGCAGACATGATCAATCAATTTTAATAACGTACATTAACTTGCCATTTAATTTCAGTCAGCACTTACATATTTCTATTTTGTAACACAGACAAAGTGTTTTTTAGAAAAATAAAGGGTGGGGGATTGTGGCCAAAAACGCAGTAAATTTTCATATTCACAAACACAAACAATCCCACAAACAATACTATCAAATGATGAGAAAACAACATTTGCAGCAACACCCTAGACTTTTGTTGAAGCTGAGCTGAGAGAATCATTGATTAAACCAAAATATTAGGCTAGTTTTTATAATCCTCTGCAGTAGTTTTCCTTCTGAACATTATACCTTTCTCTCAAATTGTTCACATTGTTTGTTATGAGCTTTGACATGCAACATACATATTTTTGCATTGCTGAGGATAACATTTAATGAGACAATTTCCAGCGTTACCTTTTATGACGAATACTTCTGAGACTGCAGACAGAAATTGAGTTCACACAATTATAAATTGTACATCGAGTCAACTCTTCTTTATGTTGGAACGGAATGCAACAAAAAAACAATACAATAAGGAATCAATGGACGGAATGGCAGGAGTAGTTTCATGGATATGAGGCACAGAATGAAGGCACTGGCCCTTACTTATCAAGCACCTATCTACCCCCTTTTTTATCTTAAGTATTTCTGTGAAAATCAGTAAATGTTTGTTAAACAGAGAGAGCAGTTATGATCAACTCCATGGATGCCATTAAGACTTTTGAGCATTATGGAACAAAAAGAAAACAAGCATCATAACACAAACCTGAGACAAAATTAGTTCAAAATTCATATAATAATCTTGCTAGACTTTATTTTGATAGTCTGTTTACAAATAGTATATCAGTATATTGTAACATTTCAACAACATATTAGTTGGTAAACTAATTGGATGTTAAATATTTGTATATACATTGTTGAATATTAGTTGAACACTGCTAAATCTTTAACATGTTCAACAAACAATACAATGATGATCTATTGAACACAGTTACAGATAGTGTTATGTTAAGGGTTAGGTGAAACAGTTACATTGTTGAATGTCAACTGAAATGTTGCTGAAGTGTTACCAATACTCTACAACCTATCTGTAGGCAAAGTATCCAAATTAAGTGTTACCAAGAATCTAAATTCTTAACTCCTTTGATAAAGAGTTGAATCACAAATATAAAAAATATGTTTTGTACCAATTCTGAGGTGTAGAAATCAACTCAGTGCTCAGTCTGTTTCCCCTTAAAAACTCAGCACTGGTCTTGTACAATGATGACTTCTCCTGGAGCTAATGGTGAGACAGGCTGCTCTCCACAACTGGAGACAAAATGTCAATAACTAAACAGTATTTGCATACAGACGGGAGATTGCAACATGCCTTCAAATTAATGACAGGCTGCAGATCATTTATCTTAATTGCTAGTTAAGTTTCATATTGTGTTCCAGTAGAGTAAGTAGACACCAGTGAAAATTCAGCACACTAAAATTTGTCTTTGACTTGAGAATCAATTATCATTGACTTTAAATTGTGACCTCAAGAGGTGAAATTGAATTGTGAGATTCCCAAAGATTCACACACCCAGTTTTTGCTGCCAATTAGTTTTTTTTACTTTTCAGAATGTTAATGAGACACCTTAAGACTTAAACATTCATATTTATATTTGCCAAAAACCCAAACAATGTACTAAAAAAAGCAACAAGATGCATAAAGCTGCAAGGTTCATGTTAAATCTCAGTGGAATCCAATCTTGTCACGTGAAGTAAATTTTGTTAAAACTTGTGGAGAATATTTAAACCACTGATAATACAGTCAAAATAGACTTTAGTGGTAGCCTTTAAAAGATTCTATTAGGTACAATACCCATTAAAAAAATGTTAGACACATTTATCTTTACGTATCATTTATCTTTAGACATTTGGCTGTTTGATGTAAGCTTGCACCTCCACCAAATTGGTCTTTATGCTAAGTAGCTATATGAGTCTAATTTTGAAACCCATGAATCTTTTGCACCATAGCCCCAAAATTTATGAACAAGAGGAGCAAAAACTCCATGGCAAGAAAAAAAACAGATCCACCTCTCCCATTGATCACAGGAGGTTGTAATGTAATACTGTTGAATACATTGTACCCTATCATACATCATGCTTTAAAAAACAATATCATCTGGCATCACAACAGACTGAGGTGCTGATAAGTTCCTTTAAAAAAAATCAAGCATTTACAGACAGAATACTGTTACTCCACACTACAAAAATTAATAATTTATTCTTAACTTATTTATTTTTAAACATAGAAATACACAAATACAGAAAACACTGAGTGATGTGGAAACAGTTGAAAGTGAAATCTGTCAGACAGAATGCCAAATGAAATTGGTATTATGTCAAGAATTGTACCTTTTAATGTTGGCTTGAGTAGAAGTTTAATAAAAACAGTAACTTTAATTCCCCACAGTCATCCAACTTTTTAAACGAAAGCTTACAGATGCTTTAACAAGCACATGATAAATAAGGGCCAATGAATCTTGGATGTCACAGTATGCATTGACAAGTTTCTTAAGTCCTGGCTGACATTAATGGTGTGGTTTAACTCAAAAGGTATTCCATGGCAATGTGCTTATAGTTATGCTCCTTTTGAGGTTGAAATTTCTTTTTTCTGCAGAGGGTAACCCAGTGAGTAAATGGTCCAAAATGACATCTCCACTGTGAATGACAACCATGACAAATGTTGCATTCCATAGACGTTGACAACACAGCACAGTACACGTGATGCTCCCACAAGCATGCTCTGGGACTGTACACTAGGTTTGCCAGGATGATGGCATCATCATCATCATCATTTTTATGAAACATTTATTTAAAAAACTGGGATGACCTACTGCTTCATTTTTCAGTGTTTCAGATATGTAGGAATACTGAATTTACTGTAGTAAGGCATGTACAGTTTGAAGAGTACTGCAGCTTTCATCCTCAATAACACCAGTAACCAAAAATAATGACTATGTTTTATACTGTTTTATCTTGTCCACTGCATTTAACTTGAGCAAAAACAGAACACATTTTCCTCTGTTTTTTTGTTGAAATGAGACAAACAAAAGATTCAGCCTTGGAGAGAGCTGAAATTGTGTGCTATACACTTCAGAAAGAAAACAAACGGTAGGTTCCAGTTGGTTCGCTCAGCCTGCATCTGGAAATGTCACCACTCAATGCTCAATTGTGTCTCAGAAAGGGTGGGAAGAGGAAAATTAACTGTTCTGTTCAATCTCCCTTACACCTCCCACCTCCGTCTTGCAAATCTACTAATTTCTCATAAATTTGGCATTCAAGCCGTTACCTGATTCTCTAGAAAAATATGACATCCTTTCTGTTCATGGAGTGACAAATTCCCATCTTTCCACCCCAGTCCGCTCCACCGTAGCAGCTTGGAGGTCCTCCAGTATTTTCCCAGTATTCCCCAGAATCAGGTAATTTCTCTCAGGCAGGCCCCTTGCTTCACTTCCAAGGTTCATCTCTGGTTTAGATGGCATGGTTACTGTAGCTTATGTATGTCTGCTTGGAGGCCAACACTGTAAGTGAAGGTGTGGAGAGAGAAAGGAAGGATTAAAAATGCAGCGGCAGAGATTCAAACAGGCGTGAAACAGTAATCTTCCAAGTCCAGATTGATAGGAGGTTCTATTTATGGATGCCTTGATCAAAGGAGTGAAGGAGGGACCAATCATAATAGCAGGATGTTGAAATGTAAACATTGTGTCTGCAGAAGAAATGCCTCATTTCTTGTCATCTTGCATTTATAGTGAAATTTGTCCTTGCGAAGCTAAAGACAGTTTAAATGTGACTGCTAATAAACTGTTACAGAAATGCCAAACAGGCAAAATATAAGGCAGTTTTAACGTTAATATTCTTTAACGATTGATATTTTTCTTAATTTATTGTTTAGCCTCTGAAATATGAATTTGTGGGGAAAAAATGTACATCATTAATTTCTCAGAGCTTGATAGTTTTTGTTAGACCAACACAGACTAAAAGATGTTGAATGCACGATAATAAAAGACAGAAAAATGTAGATTAATTTTTTGCATAAAAAATGACTGATGTGATCTTTAAAATAATTACAGATTAGTTTTCTTTCAATTGACCAATCAATAATTCAACTAAAGAAATCAGCTCAAAAATAATTTTACACACCGGAAAACCTTACTGTCAAGTGCCGCACTAAAGTTACTGATAGCTACTGTACACAGTAACATAGAAGTGATTGCAGTAACATAAAAATACAGGTTATTCCAAGGCAGTGATGCAGATGCAATCAGACCCAGGCTGCGGCAATGGTCTTATGTTAGTACCTGCTATTACTGGATATCTCAGTCATAATGTTTTCTCACAGCTGAATACATCTTTAAACTGTATGAAAAAATACATCATATAGAACCACCGAGCAGATCACAACAGAGGTATCAAATGCAGAAGTAACCATTCAAATGCAAATCTTTCATGCAAAGACCTGTGATTCTCTGTGGACCAAGCAAAGCATGCAGCAGTCATTCTCAGGTTATTAACATTATGAAATTATAAAGTGAATTACATTTAAAATGCCATTAAGACAACATGTGATCTGACTTGGCACTATAAGTGTTGTCATCAGTACTTGATAATGGTGCTCATTATTCCTCAGTGTTCTTTTCCTGTTTCATGAAATTGTATTTCAGCTGTGAATAAAACATATAAGACAGATGGCCGGAGGGCAGACCACAGTGATCATAACAAGACCAAACTGCTGGTCAGACATGAGTATCATACCATACCTGTGTGCATGTGTGCAATCATGCTTCAGTGCACACATATGTCTGTGTGCAAGTGTCAGCGTGTATGCATGTGTCATTTTTTTAAATAAAACTGCCCTGAGCGAGCGTGCTTTGGGGTGGTTTTCCCCCTACCAATCTGCCAATCTGCCCGCAGCATCCCTGGCTGATTGAATATGTCAGAGGGGATGAATCCAATCAGAAGACAGCTGAAAGCCCGAGTCGGGGCAATAGTGCTGTAGAGGAGAGATCTGTGATGGTAAATGTTTCTGTATATTTGTCGGTGCAGTGTTGGGTATGTGAATGGGGGTGGTATTCTCGCCATTTCATCCAAAGCATCTCTTCCAAGAGAAGCATTGATAAATGAACCTTATTTGAATATTTATGTGCTGCAAGGCCAAGATAAAGAATAGATGGTCTGGAAAGAATTGGAGCTGGCAGACCAATCTGTCTTTTCCTGTTCATTCTTATTGTTGTTGTTGTTGTCCCATTACCACAAATTCCTTCTTTTGTCAACGGGGAAACAAATTACAGGGGACACATGGCTATCGCTTGTCTCCTGCACTCAGGCAGAGTGGTGTCATCTTCCCACATTAACAGGCTTTACCATGCTGATTGACCATTTTGCAGCAGCACACACCAATATTGTCTATCCAAGTTAATGTCTGTTGATCAAGGATGGATTCATGAAGGTGTGATTTCTGCCTCGTGTCACTCAGGGTGCTGTATTTCAGCCAGAGGGCAGCCGGACTGCTTTGTGCATAGTGTAGCAGGCGCAGGTGTTGTGGTGAACATTAGCAGATATGAACAGGTTGAAAGTGGTCACAGATAATAAAAGGGCAAAGCCATTGTCTAATCAGGTTACCTGAGAGTCTAAAGTCCCTCACAAGGTTCCCCTCCCTCAACACAGTCTGACACATAAGCACAAAAAGCAGCTGTTAGATTCACAGTACAAACCAGAGGGTGAGAATTGTCTGTATAATTAAATAAGAAATAACCACTTCATTCTGAGGTTGGAAAAAAAGGCGTACATGCAAGTGTGGGTGCAGGCTTTTCAGTTCGAATACACATCATTCTACACTATTCAGCTTGTCAAAGTATGAAATCAGGACTTTCAGTAATCAGAACATGTTGGGTTGCTTGATTGGATTTAAGCCTGCCCCCACACAGGGACTGCCTACTTGCAGACTTTATCTCGGTGATTGAAATATCCTCTTTTCTAACACTAAGCTACCCGTCTCTTTTGTCCCTTTCAGAATCAGACTAGTGTGGGCACGCTGTCACACCTCCTGATTCACCAATCCAGTGTGGTGAGAGTTAGTGAAAATGGAACTACTTTTCTGCTCCATGTATTCAAAATGCAGGATTATCCTGACAAAACAGAAAAAGTTACTTTCAGCCTTTTTCAAACATGTCCTTTTGCTTTTCCTTATATATGTGAAAAATACAAAATTTGCAAAAAATCTTTCACAACTTGCTTATTCTAAGAAAAGGGGTAGTATCTATGTTAGATTAGCATATTACAGTGTATTAGCATTAGTTTGCCCTTCTATTGATCAATAAAATCGTTAAATAATTAGCATTTGGGAACCCATGTTCTTTGCTAGCTGGAGGCAATATTAAAATCACCCCATTCAACTCTTATTATTCACACATTTTATTTTATGTCATCTGCAATGGCTTATGTAAAAAAGCTTCATTACAACACCACTTCAGTTGGCAGTGAAATGACACCCTAATATCTTTTATGCTTGTGCAAGCTTTGCTAATTTCTCAAACTGCTGAAGTGCAAAATAACACTGCCATCAGTTGTATTCTTACAGGAGTTCACTATATTACAGTGTATGTGTGTATTCTATATCTATTTCTTTTACACAGAAACAGCTCAGCAGCATAAGATTAACTCCTGGTTGGGGTCTGCTTTCTAATGCTCCATTAGGACTGATACCAACCTTGTGTTTCAAGACTTTCACAGAGTTCAGACTTGGCTTCTCCGTTGGGCCTCAGGCCTCCTTTGGGGTTGAACTTGTTGGACATGGTGGCTGCAGTGACCACAGCCTTCAGGCTGCGCTTGCGCTTGGGTACGTTCTGCTCTGGATGAAAGAGAACCACGTAGACCTTAGGCATGTAGAGCATTCCCAGAGAGACTGACGCACTGAGGCTGACAGAGATGGTCAGGGTTGTGGTCTGGATGTACATCTGTATAACAGAAGAGATATGTCTAAGTCCAGACAGAAACAGAATCATTGGTTGAATCTTAGGTTACGCTGTGCTCACAATAAGCTAGGTGCTGCCACTAAGACACTGCAGTTTGAATTTAGTCTGTTAAAAGAAATCAAATTCATTTTTTTTTATTCTGAGGACCTTTTTTGTTCATAAAGCTGCAGGAAGGAGAATTGTTTTTGGAGCATGTGATTGCTTTCAATAGACTGGGGCATTTTTGAGTCTTGCATGTAAAACACACAGCATTACGCGAGCAATATCCTGTGAATCACTGCTTCTTATGTAAGAGGTCTTTACCTTGCACACAGTATTGCCAAAGCAACACATAATAAAGTGATTATGTGATGACATATAGTACCACTTGGGTACTGGCTGGGCTCATCACTCCTGAGCTCTACTTTCATTGCTGTGTTTGTTTATTTATGATGTACAACTAATGTGTGCCCCCCTGATGGGTGTCTGTGTAGTCTGCGTATAGATGCTTTTTGCCCTTAGGTTTTAGATAACAGCATAAGGGCTGTGTGCTCTCTGAACCTAGTGACAGCTGCATCTCACAGCTGGGTAGCAGATACACTGAATATAGCTACAGGCAACAACTGCGGATTGAAGAGCGACACCCTATAGCACATGAAAAATGCCTGCAAGTGATTTTTTCATTTATGATAATCGTTCCAGAGCTAAGACACAGTTAATCTATGATTTGCTTTGTTTAAATGTAATGTTTAAACAGCATTGTTTAAATGTAGTTGTTTGATCATATTTAATATCGACACTTGGTTCCAAGTGATATGGGATTTTTCTGGACCGATACAGATATTAGGGAGCAAGAAAATTCCAATATCCAATATCAGCAGGTATTTTTAATATGGGCTGAGTGTGGTTGTAAAATACTTGACGAAGAAATGTGATGGAGGCAGGATATCTTATATTTTAACCAACTTTATTCCAAACATCAGTGCAGTGAACAACACTTTACTTATTAATTATTAAATAAAGGACTGCCATCTGCTTGACAAACTACTTAATTTCACCATTTTACATCCCTGGTCCAAACTTTTTTTTTCCCTTTTAAAGTTTTACTTTTGGTGCATATTAAACAACATAGAGTCCGATACCGTTATATATCTGCGATAGAGGTGGGATACTCAACCAATGCCTGACGGGAACTGTCGGGTACCCACAGGCTGGGCAGGGCTGGTCTAGTATTTTAGAAGTGACGGTCGGAACTGATTCGGGTTTGGTGAACCACTTTCTGTGTGTGTTTTTTTTTTCCTCTTTTCATCCGTTCAGAGCTGAGATTTCTGTTATTCTAATTCATCTGACAGCACCTGAATGCACCACAGCCTTTTTAGAGACGTGATTGGTTGGCTGGACTGCCAGAAATTGCACTTAAGCCATTAACTTGTGTGGGGCTCTGTGTGTGAGGAATTAAACGTTAAGGATGCATATATTTCATGTCAGAGACAACTTGTTTTTTGAGTTTATGGCAAGCATGGCAGCATTATCTGTTGCTGTTGGGTTGACGGTCGGGTTGGTCAGAGTTTTGGAAATGACGGTGGGTCGTCGGTCCAGTTCGGTCAGAACCAACTTGGGTTCGGAAGGGTATTGGGCTGAGAATCTCGGCCCAATCCCACCTCTAATCCGCGATAGGCCGATATTGGGCAATAATATCAACATACAGATATATTGGCTGTGCCCTAATGGACAATGCAAGGTTTAAGACATTAAAAACACAGACAAACACCTTCAGCTGGACTGTACTTCCATTAGCAAGCCTAATAAATACAATCATCGTAATTAATCTAAATTACTTGTTTCACAGTCGTCCTGCTGATTTTTGCCCCTGTACTGCATTGACAAAACTGTTAATTTAAAAGAGAGAGAGAAGAAAACAGTTGACTTCAAACTTTCTTGGATTAAATTTGCTGAGGTCCTCTGAACACAAGGCGAAGAGTGTTCAGTGGAAACACAGCTGGCAGACATCCTTCAAACGGATTTGCCTGAGGTTTTGTCTGACATTACATTTGCAAACATCACAAATGACTGAGTCTCTTGGCATGGTAATAGCCCACAGGCCTGAAACACTAGCATGTCAACAGATATAAAAAATTACGTGTCTCATAACGGGGTAATGACATATGTTGCTTGTATGTGAGCTTTTAGAGCATCTTTCTTCTCATTTCAAGATGGGGACAGTGTTTTTTTTTTAATACAAGTCTTTGTTGCACTGTGAATAGCTTGCTATAGGTAAATGTCCATGAACATTATTTTGACAAGACATTTAAAATTCTATAATGACATACAATATATGGCTTTCAGCTGGACGAGTAGCACTGTTTTAGCCTTCTGAGAGTTGGTTTATTCATACTACAGGTAGGACATTTTGAAATAAAATAAAAAGCATGGCCTGTCATGCAGTGGCTGTATGATACATGTTGATGTAATAAAAACAACACAAATAGAGAAGCCTGGCACAAATTAAACTCTTAAAGCCATGTCAGCCAGGAAAAAAAGATGTCAGTGCAGAATGGAAGTGAGGGGACATTTTATTCCATCATACTGTGAGCAGAACACGAGCATTCCTGGCTGATAGAGGGGGAGTGTTGTAATCTCCTGAGAAGATTACACGTGGCCCAGGGTGAGTTCGGAACAATATTGCTACCCTTGTGGAGTACAGAGAGGAGTCACTCTGGGAGGGGAGCCAAGACCCTTGTCCACTTCCATCAGCCCTGGTGACATAAATTTTCCCTGACATGCCGATATGATTGCCAATCTGCTTCATCGGCACAGAGAGGGAACAGGGCTGGGGACAGAAACCTCGGTGGGTTGAGCCATTATGAAGTTTCTTTGAAGCCAGATCGGTCTTTTTTGTCATTAGGCATCAAATCTGTCCTCCAGACAGCTGCCAGAGCTGTCTCTACCTATACACAAAACAGGGGAGCAGGAACACACATCCACACCTCATCCAAATCCTTATAGTGAAATATTTTTTGCTCAGGGTTTTTTTTAATATGAACCAAATAACATTTAACTACATGCTAAGTATTTTATTGCCTATAATTTCTTTAGCAAGGCTTGTCACTAAGGGAAAAGCATGGTATGAATATTGAAATGATTGGCTGTGTTCCTCATAACTAAGCTGATTCAGTTTCACAGCCTTGGTATCGTTCGTACTGACTCACTGTCAAACTGTCAAGGCTTCCTTGGACCCTTGACAGGAACAAAGCCATTGTTAATGTTATTAGTAACACCTGTGCCTTTTTACTTTGAAGAGTGACAATTTTTACTGTGAAAAAGGCTTATTCATTCTGATGTTTTGGTTCCAAATGGTGACAAAACCATGACTGTTTCTGTTTTTACAACTGAAAAGAAAAACGCAGTCCGATCCTGTAGACCGTAGAATATTGTGCTTTCAGCTATGAATAAATGTGTTTTTGAATAATGAGTCATTCATAAAAGAAATTCATTTTATGAATAGTCATTTTTTAACAAAAATTGATTAGTATATTAGGTTGTATACAGATAGCAAAGAAGGTTTGCAGGGTCTCATCCAATCCTAATGTTCTGTGTTTCTTATAGTAGTTTATAGTTTTTGGTGTTCCTTATAGCCAAGACTCTCTGACATTTTACTTTTTGATGTAAATTAAACCTCATCATTCTTTGAGATAATAACATAGCAAGACTTGTGTGAGCAGCAGTTGGATTGGAAGGTGTTTTACATCAGACATCAGAAATCCTGATAACCTTTGTTTGTGTACATGTCATGATAAGGAGCGATATAGTGCATTGCCAATATTATGGACCAATTTGGCCCTTTACAGATATTGGTTTCAGCATATATGTTCTTGAATATGTGCTGATATTTAAAAATAAACAAAAAAACAAGCTTTTTAAGGCCAGGAAAAACACTTGGACTAGTGATCCAAAATGGTGTAATTATGTAGACCAGTGGTTCCCAAAGTGGGGGTCGGGGCACCCTGGGGGGGTCATGAGACACAGAGAGGGGGTTGCCAGATGCCTTCCAAAAAAGAAAAAATGAAATAAATAAAAAATTAATAAAATGAAATAAATGATAATTAATTGTATAAGTTTTGATTATATACTTTCTTAAATTACTTTTATATAATATTATGGCTGTTAGGTTGTTGATTTTTGTGTTGCATTAATGCCCATGCAGGCCTTGTAGTGTGTTTGCGCGGCTGTGCACAACAGTATGTGCTGCCTCCAAGCTCGATGGAGGACCCCAGTCTCTGGCACTGTTATTTTGGGGGTTGCAGGCTGAAAAGTTTGGGAACCCCTGATGTTGACTGTCCAGCAGGGGATGGTCAATTATTTAATATCTTATAAGTGAAGTGCTAACTGTTCAGTGCACTCATGTTTTGAATAAAGTTTGTTGAAATGTGATCTATTCTGCCTCCATTACATATCTTTGACACAAATATTTGATAACCACATTCAAAAATCCCATATTGATTGGACCCTAGTCATGATAGATTATTTTATTTCACCTGTGGTTTCCTGCCAACTCATTCTGCAGTCCACTGGCAACAAAGTTTGGAAAAGAGTGAGTCACTTATTTGGCAACCTCATACCGGCCTTGCTTCCTGTTGAGGGTAAAGAGCTCTGACAGAATCTACATAAAACAATGTGACAAAGGAGAACCTAATAGATTCAGACTTATTTACAAAAAGGTACACGTGAAATTTAATGCAGAATTTTCTGTTGTGCTGTTTGTTCTACATCATTAAAGATGGCAGTCAGACAGCAACAGAAACTTCAAATGATGTGACTCAAGCATCAGTGTTGTGCTCTCTTTGATCTCTGTGATGAAATTTACTTCATGTGTTATTTGGCAGGTTGATACTAAAAGCAGTGGGAGCAAAAAACAGATGACTGTTCAAGACAAATTTTCCAATTATAGTTTGCACTATATTTATCAAAATTTGTTAATGGGCCACCACAATAAAACTAGTGATTTGGAAGGGTGAGACCCTTGTCCTAGAAAAACTATTTCTATTTTAAAAGGTGTTTAGGCATTTCTGTCTGGTAACACTTTGCTGATACCAAATGTTTATGCACACACATCTATTACCTTGCCTTTTAACACATGCTTTCTTTCTGTTGGCAACATGAAAGGTGCTAATAAGTTTGTTATTGTGCAGCACCATAGGATCCCCATTCTGATATTTCTGTTGTGATCACTAGTTTGACATTTCCACTCTCTGCTTTCACTACATGTGTGCAGAGCAACCTTAGAATTAGCCCTTGTGATTCACGTTACACTGACAAGAGACATCAACAGCCACAGCAATTTTATGCTACTTCATAAATGTGCGTTATCTATTTCTGTGTGCATGAATTTGCAGTGATTGACTACACGGCTTTCCCACCAAATGAGGCTTGATCAGTCTCACACACAGAAACACAATTAAAGAAAACATATCCAAACAAACCTGAGGTGATGAATTATTCTCACAAGTTGGCCCTAAAAGCCTTGTAAGCCCCACAGTTGAGCACAAAGCCCATCATCTCATGATTAATAGTGGCGGCATGTACAAACACAAGGAGCTGACTGCATACAACAAACATAATGTAAGTGGCAAGTTTCTTCACAATGAGATGCACAGGAAATGTAAATGAAGTCCATTTGGAAAACTGATGTCGAACATGCACAAGTGACTTGAATTGGATAGGTGTGATGTTCCTCTCTTAAAATACAGCAGAACCGGTGAAAGCTGCCGGTGACTGCACTGGCATCTGACCTTGAAGAATTATTGTTAAAAAAGAAAGCAATAATTGCCTGCTCCTGATGGCCTTTACCAATAAGATAATCACATTATTTTACTTTAGAAATAGGTTAATAACTTGTAGGCTACACGTGTTTAGTAAGAAAGTCAAGGAAGTAGTGGGTAAAGATTGATGATTTAATTTTCTATAGCTTTGACCTAATCAAATCTAATTAACATTAGTACTTTTCCTTCCTCTCGAAACTTTTGTAGATTATACCCTATATTTTGTAAAATAATTGTCGTGTCTTTAGGGCAGCACAGTTGATTGAAATTTAATCTAAATCAAAAGCAATATTTGTTAAAGGAGAAATGTGTGTGTCAAAATATAATTTCATTTAAATATTGTGATGCCGCAGATTTGTCCTGGCCTACACATAATTTTCTACAGACTCAAGAAAACGTCTTCGTTTGGTATAAATTCCTGCAAAATTCACACCATCATCATTTGAATATGTTTTTAGTGAAAATAAGAATCATGAAATAATTTCCCATTGCAAATCATATCACAACTGCAATATCAGAGGGTTTAGTTGTCCCTCTTTGAAGCTATAAGAAATGTCCACAGAGGCAGCAGAATGTTTGGCTCTCTAGTCAACACTGCGGGACTTTACCCGGTGCAGCAGTTTAAGATGAATGTGACAACAGTGTGGCACTTCTGTTTTTTCCTGCTCCCTCTTTTTCTTGGTCTTTATCAGTGGTTCATAATATCTGTGAAGGTGTAAACACTTGTGAAATCAATGAAAGCATGTTTGACTTTACATTATTTATATTTAAAGTTGGGGTAGGCAATGTCAGAAAATCAAGCTAGCTGCAGCATGAGACTCCTCAGGAAGCAACTCAGCTGCACTATATTCTCTCTGTTTTTGCTATGACTCGTGCTTTATTTCGTTTGTTGTTGCTCTCTCTTGTGAGTTAAGATTCACAACAAGATGAAAAGGTTGAAGGGAAAGTTGCACTGGAGTAAACTGGTCCATCTTAGCTCCACTCAGGCTAGCTGACAGTGTCGCCTGCAGACACTATAGTCACACACATACTCTGAAATTACTGTGATTTGCCAAAAATATCGCATCATGGTCTGGATAAAGATCAAAGCCTGAGTACAGAGCCACGGAGAGGTGTAGTCTATTGTTCTTTCAGACCAACATAATTACAATATACTGAAAGGTTAACATGCAATTTTTGCGCAATGACACCAAAGATAAATTGCCTACCTCAACTTTAATGACTATGATTTCATTGGCAAATAATACTTAATAATCCATGATACACAAACAATATGCTCACCTTTTCTGCTGATTGTGAAGTCCCAAAGAAGATGGGGATGAAGGCAAGCCACACAATGCAGGTGGTGTACATGGTGAAGCCGATGGGCTTGGCCTCATTGAACGTCTCGGGAACCCCTCTGGTTTTAATGGCGTAAACTGTACAGGTGACCATGAGCAGCATGCTATAGCCCAGCAGGCAGATGAGGGACAGGTCTGATATATCACATTTCAGAACACCTCGAGCCATTTTAGGATTGGCCGTACGCTGGTCCTCATAGTCGATGATGGCTTGTGATGGGTCGACCCCGAACCAGATACACACCCCAAGGAGCTGCAAGGATATCAGGCTGAATGTGATGACTAGCTGGGAAGCTGGGGAGATGAATCGAGGCGCGCTGACCGACATCTTGCCCTGCTCAAAAATCCTGTAGATCCGGTTTGTCTTGGTAAGCAGTGCTGCATAGCTAATACTCATACCCAGGCCAAGGAAAATCCTTCGCAGGGAGCATATAAACACATCGGGAGTGGAGATCATGAGGAATGTTGTAGCATAGCACAGAAAGATACCTGTCAGCAGCACATAGCTCAGTTCTCGACCTGATGCTTTAACAATGGGCGTGTCATTATAGCGTATAAATGTGATGACCACAAACAGAGTGGCCATGATGCCCAGGACAGCAATCAGGACAGGGATGACTGCCCACGGGGAGCTCCACTCCAGCTTGACAATGGGAATGGGATCACAGCCAGTGTGGTTCTCATTAGGCCGCAAATCAAAGCGACACATCTTGCAGGTGTAAGTGTCTGCCTGATACTGGTAACCATCACAGTTCTCGCAGTGCCAACAACACGGAATTCCCTTCACGGTCTTTTTGCGCTGCCCAGGACGGCATGGCTGGCTGCATATAGAGGAGGGGACTTCCTGTGTTGCACCAGGCCACTGCATCTCATTGGTCTGAGGGGAAATGAATAAATGAGGAGAGAAATTTACAGATGTTAAGTTTATTCCACCTTACATATTCATATACTCACATCCCTCAAACCAAAACTCAAGCTAAAAACATACAGTGCAAATCATTAACACAATTTACTGCATATAGTTAAACTAGTTCCATGTTAAACAACACACTTTACTATGTATGAGGACACAGTTCAACTCAGAAAAAGAAGTGCTGGAATTAAAAAAAAAACAAGCAAACTGTAAACAGGCAATTCAGCACATGAAAGCCGGTGTCTTTTATTTTAAGACATCACAGTGTAAACTCGCTGAATTTTAACTCTACAGAAAAAAGCTTTGCTGTTTAATTTCTAAGGAGGGCAAAACATGTAAGTGCAACATTTGTACCTGCACTATTGCACTAACACCATTTTATTTATTACGATTCAGTTCTCTTATGAGACCTTAGTGAGTAAAATGGGGGTGCAGGAAGGAAAAGGGAATGTTCAATTACATTCATTATTCAAATTAACATCTGGAAGGTTTAGATGATTGGTTTTGTGTCAAAAAAAAAATCTCCATATGGCATGCCGGATTTTCCTTGGAGACCCCTGCCACGCAGGTGGTGCTGATAAAGTCGATCTGTGTGCAGCCGTAACTCAGGACCTTTCTGTCGACAATAATCTGATACCATACCTACAATATGTGCGTATACAAAACAAGAATGCCCTGGGGCTTATGTATAAATAATGCATAACGACAAAAACGTTGCATGATACATTGTTCCTCACAAAGTTTGGCATTTAAAACAAAGCAGTTTTGATGTAAACATATGCAACAGTGTGCTCATGCATATGCATATGTTGAAGAGGAAACTGGTGTATTACTGTGAGGTCAAAATAATGTTAATGCGAAAAAGATGCCCCTCTCTTTTACTCTGTTGTACATCTATATATAAGCATAAGTGTGAGTGGAGATTGAACAGTACTAAATCACTTTATAATGACCTTAAGCTTTGGTTAATCTGTATGTTTATAAATTCTAAAGCCTACAGGAGAAAGAATATGATCATTATTAAAATCATTCTGTCAACTGTTGCCTTGTAAAACTCAACACATACTGTAAAATAAGCATTTAGCATAAATTTCCTAGCATTGATAAGTATGGCTGGGTACAAGTCTGTTTTTTTTTTTTCAAATCTATTTGAAAGTTCTGATTCAATACGGATAATACTGAAACAATCAAAAGGACAAATGCGTTTAACTCAAGTGAAAATAAAGACAACTGTAGAGTGTGATAGGCAAACCTAAGAAATATATATATTTTTTTTTTTTTCCTGACGTAAGTGTGACTGAGAGTCCTGTATGGTATTTACGGACACACTATTATTAACAATCTTTGCAGCAACTCTGTATTTTGTAAAATACGTCAGTATGTTTATTGATCCTCTGGATGAGCCAGTCTCTGTATATTGTACTGAGTGCATAAATTCAGAGTATTTTCACATTTTTTCATATTGAAGTGGGGTTTTTTTCTTCTTTTATTGGGCACCCAATTTTTTTTTTCTCTTTTCTCTTTGTCAGGTATTACTTCACATTTGTTGTACTTTTGCTGCAAACTTTGTTAAAATATTTTCAACATTTTTCTTAATTGATGCTGCTATGTAATGATGTGTAGTCATGACCTGTGCACCCTGGTGAGGGCTTTGGTGAGCTGAGATGTGTCAGTCCGTCACAGATTTTAACTTTGCCAAGGCATGATTAATAAAGGCTTTTTAAATTTTTGTAACAGAACAGAGTGCCTTGGATATTTCTTGCATATGCCTATCACACTCAACAAATGTATTTTTATTCACTTGAAAGTTAAACGCATTTTCCTTTTTGATTGTTTCATCTATCCTTCCCAAAGAGCACCTGTTTCTTGTTCGGCTTGATTAAGGACCCATGCAGTGCTCCTATCTGTTTGTTTCTTAAACAGATAATACTGATGTGGCAAGGTTTGTTTAAATTACAATACTGCCATAGCTAATCTTCTGCTTGCATGCAGACTGGGCCACCCAACCTATCATGGAGATCCACATATTTAAATTTCGTGGGTCCAGTGTCTTGCCCCAGGAACTTTTTTGATTTGTACAGGAGGAGGAATTTGCCTTGTTGATAGCTTTGGAAATCTCATCAAGTTTCACAGGATGGTCGTCTCGAATATTTTTAACCAACAGGAGTGCCTTGCTGAAAAAGTAATAGTCAAATTTCTTGCGCTCTTTAGGTTTTTGTGACCATAACTTAACATTAGTGACATAACAAAAGGTGGCTTTGGTATACAAGTAATGGCCCTGTTCAACTTTATTGTAACTTAATTCATATTGTAGCGAAAACTTCTCATCAAAGTTAAGTGAAATGGCAGCCCATCATTACTTACAGGTCAGTCTGTCTGAAAAAAAATTTGAATTTTGAATCTTTCTTCAGAGTGCAGTTGCAAGATCCATCAAACACTATGATGAAACTGACCCTCATGACGACCCACCCCCTGAAGGGGAAGACCAAAAGTTACCTCTGCTGCAGGGAATAAGTTCAGTACAGTTACAAGCTTTAGAACTCACCAATTATAAGCACCTTGGAGTATAAAAGCTTTGCAGAGTTCAAGTAGCAGACACATCTCAACATGCTCTGTTGAAAAGACTGTGTGAATCAGGTCTTCATGGTCAAGTTGGAGTAAACCAAATTGCAGAAACCACTACTGAGGGAAACTAACAAAAAGAAAAGAACTGCTTGGGTCAAGAAACTCCAGGAATGGACACTAGACCTGTACTTCGGTCTGAATGTTTTTTTTGACATCATGCGCCATGCCCTTGAGAGATGCAGACAAGACTAAAAGTATTTGCATGTGCGATTGCCACCAAAGGCCTGGAGGAGAAGACAAGGTGGTCTTAAGTGCTTTGCTGGTGTCACTATTAATGATTTATTTAAAATCGAAGCATGTTTTGTCCTTCAGCAACATGCCATTCTATCTGGTTTGTGCATAGTGGAAACATCATTTGTTTTTGAACAAGAAAATCCCCCAAGTCACACCTCCAGGCTATGCAAAGGGTATTTGACTGACAAGAAGAGAGTTCTGCACTGGATCAACTGGCATCATCAATTACCCAACCTAAACTCAGCTGAGATGATGTGGGAAAAGTTGTGCCGCAAAGTGACAGAAGAGCCAGTGCTCAGCATATCTGGGGACTCCTGCTGGAAAAATATTTTAGATGACTGGCTCAAGACACTCTTTGATAGAAGATCAAAAGTGTGCAAAGCTTTCATCAGAGCAAAAAGGTGGCTATTGGAGAATCTAAAAACTAAAACACATTTAGCTTTTTTACAATATTTTCTTACTATACTGTATGCATTATTTCATAGTTTTGATGCTATCAGTATTAATCTACAGTGTTGAAAATAATAAAAATAAACAAAAAGCTGAATGCAAAGATGGGTCCAGAGTTTGGATGTACTAATGTTGAGTCTATATTTAATACATTTCTATCGGACTCGTGATCATGCCGCTTGTCTTTTTACCCAGTAAAGATTCTAATCGCAGTTTACTGCCATGTTGCCCTTTAAAGACTAAATCAGTTCAATCACTGATAAAATGCAAACAGCCAAAAATCTGATGAATCACTTTGGCTTATGGTCAAAGTCTGATCTTGATGTTGCTCATAGAGACCAGCACAAAAATCTGTCACTCAGATTATTAGAAAAGTCAAACATACAATCTTTGAGAGATATTAAGTAATATCTATAATATACATACATCTAAATGGAGCTGATCCGTCCAGTGACCGATTATCTTGTATTCTGTAGTGTTGTTTGTGATCTGATATTGGTAGATTTCGTAGCGACCAGGAGCATCTCCATTCACGTTGAAGACCACTGGGGTGCCAGCAATTCCTGAGGATGAGAAAACAAATACTGGTTTTTAAAACATCTGATTTAATGTTGAAAAAGAACTTTTGTGCTGATCAATACAAGACACACTCAAGCTGTTAGTCTCATATTGCTCTGAGATGAAATGAGGCTGCGAGGGAACTTCAAGCCAAATCTGTTACAGTGTTAATGATAAGAGTAAAATAGATGCTGACAGCCATGTTGTCCTGGTCCTTTGAGAGGGGCCTGGGCTGCTGTCTGTTCATGTTCCCACATCATTTCACACTCCTTCATTCTACTTATTGCCCCATTGCTTGTTATCCGCAAAGTCCCCACTCAGAGTGCTAACAAATGACAGCACTGATTTCGATTACCACTTTGAGGTCTCTCTCAGCCCTCTGATTCCCCATTTCTAAGCCAACCTCCAGACCTCTCCCCAGTTTCACAACTTGTTAAAAATGTGGTGTGAGAGGATTCACAGATTTAGTGATGAGAGCCCCTCACTGAGCATCTGAGGAAAGGGCCATTAATAGCATCCTCATCACTGTCTATTTTCTCCCACCAAATTTGCTTTCTCTCCTTCAGCGCAACCCCGTAATAATCAGCAATTCTCTAACATGTTGAAGTGGGGGTTGAAAAGTGAAAAATAAATATCCTTAGTTAACTTACAGTTGAACTGGGTTTCCTCAGCCTCTCTTGCATTAATGGAAAGAGACTTAGGAAAGCCATCTGTATTACCACCAAAGAGAGCATCTAAATGGTTGTGGCTAATGAGAGGAGAGCCATGGAGTCAGGGGTATTGAGGACACATGCTGGGGTCTGATAAAGCCCAGCTGGGTCACCTGGAGGAGGGTGAATGAAAGACCGAAAACATCAATAATTCCAAAAACATCACTTAAGATGGGGTAGGCAGTTTATCTTTTGTGTCATCGAGCAAAAATTCCATAATACCTTTCAACATTTTGTAATTCAGTGTTCTAAAAAAACACTAGACTTCTTGCACCTCTTCTTGGCTCTGTATTCAGGCTTTACAAAATGAGGACCCTGACAGACACTTCTCAACATTTCAAAGACAAGTGTTCCTATTGGCTGATCTACAAAGGTGGATACACGTTCACGTCCCCTCAGCAAGTGAAATCTCGACACAGTGGCGGACAACCCAGGGGGAAAAGTTGTTCTTCCAGCTTTAGCAACAACAGCATACATGGCAAAGCTGCCAAAAAAGGAAGACCAATGTATTACGATGAGGATCTAAAAGAGACAACAAGTGAAATAAAACACAAGCGAGGTGAAAGGCGTGTCTGAGCAAAAAGCAAAAACAAGGAGGGGAGAGGGCAGGGATGTCACTCATGTTACAGCTAGCTAATTTCCAGACGTTGCTTAACCCAGCTTTAGGATGTGTCCAGAGGGGCATCAGAGGATGTTTGTACAAAGCAGTTGAAATAGGTTTTGGGTTGCCCACAGTCAACAGTTAGATGTTATGTACATTCAATTCACAAGCTACATCACTGATTGCATTTTTTCTACAAGAGGATATGCATTGTCCAGATGTGCCAAGCATTTGGTGGAAAGTTGTTTATATTCTACAAATATTGACTTCACTCCCCTTTGTCAAAGGAATTAAAGTGTTGTGTTTTGTTTTTTCTAAGTGACAGTATTTATTATTGATTGTTTGAACCTGTGAGTCAGAGTTGGAGACCTGTGAGACACACCACACTTATTTTCTCTTTTCTGCAGATTTGCGTGTCAGAGGTCTCATGAAAACCCACGGGACTTAATTGCATTACTATCATCCCATGGCATGATTCATAGGGATTGTCTAAGAAAACAGCAGGCAATCATGTGTAATTATGAAGATTTTCTTGCCCATCTCAGCAATACAAGGAATTGAGTGGGATGTATGTTTCTACTAATTTGATCGCCTCAATCGATTTGTTTCACCTCTCAACTTGCAAAAAAACCATTGCAAGTTGTTTGCACATCTGGCAAAATTTTGCTGGTTTGTTTAATTTGTTTAATTAATTTAATAACTGCTTGTTTAATTAGCAGGTCATGTTTTTGAGGAAACACTGCACGAGAAAGCCATGCAATCACAGAAAACAAAACAAAACATGTATGGCATGCAGCTCTGCATAAATACATTAATCAAATGGATACAGCAAAAGTGTTAATTTAAGTTAAATATGCTAAATCGGAATCAAAACTGTATATGTGTGTGTAGCACTATGTAAATGCTTTGAGAGCTAAATTAGCACATAAGACATAGAAAGTGTGTGCAGGGCAGAGTCTCTGCATGGTATTATGCAGTTTCAAATCTAATGAGAACAAACGAATATAGATATAAACATGGTTCACGTTTCCCTCTGCAGCTGTAACAATGGCTGTGAATTAGAGCTCAATGTTTGTGACCCTTGAAATCAAATTTGTCTGTATCTTCCCAGCAGTTAAAGGTCTGGTAGTCAATAATGAATATTTTTCTAAATTCGAAGGATGGTTCATTGAAAGAAACACATTTGAAGCCCTATTGTGCTTCGTGTAAAAATTGATATTCTAACCACACAAAAGAGTCTGGATGTCATGGTTGCAGAGTTAGGGTCGGAAAAAAAGATCTAACCATTTCATTTTTTGCCATTAGCCAAAGCCACAAAAAATCTGATCTGTTTACAAATTTGAATAAAGCCTGATTAAAACAAGATAGAGATCCTGCTTTGGAAATGCAGAGTTGGCGTCAGTGGTCACCGTTCCTTTAATGAGGACGTTTGGTAATGTAGCAAAACAAGCTAGAAAAACAGAATTGCCACACTTTGTTCATGAATACAAAGCAGTGATTTAAAAGCGAGATTCGGAGCTGTCAAAGTACAATTTGTTTCTGCTCTAAATGTAGGCCGAGCCTTACATGCTTATTAGTCGTCCAGTTTGACAGAGTTAAGGGCCAGCACTGGGGCTCTTCATCTTTTCAGCCTTCCCTCTTTTAAGACTTCAGAAATAGTTCAGTTTCTGAAACTGCATCATACCTTCACAATCCATCATTAAGCAGTATTCACACCCTTTTTATTGTTAAGAGTTATTGGTAATAGATTGCATTGGTCTGATCAGGGACAGAGAGGACTTTATTCATAAGTGCAATGTATTTGTGCAACCACACATCCACACTATAACTTTTTTTGCCTGGCTTAATTACTGTTGGTAATCTCTGAGCAAATTAATTTGTTGTTTATCAAAACGGCTGTCCCACACTCTGAAATGCAGCCGGTGAGTGTTGGCGGAAGACGGAGCAAACCCACAGCGGAGCCGTTTTGGAACGCACACGCAACCAGTGGATTCCCACGATAACTTTATCATCACTCCCTGTGCGCACATCCTCCAATAGCATCGGCTGGAAAAAAGATTTAGATATACACGATTCCTTCACCAATCTGCACACATACTCTTCCTTTTAAAGCCAGTTTACACCAAAGATTCACATAGAGATAAAACAGCTGCATTGGTGTAAACTGGTCCTTCTCTGCACTGCTCGAGATGGCTGATGCTGTCACCTGCAACTTAGCTTGTCAAGTCACCAGAGGCCTGTTTTGGGATGAAGATATTTCACTTGTTTCAACAGTCAGTCAGCTCATAGCGACATCACTTGTTGCTAAGAAGCACAGCGTAGAGCAGCCAAGAGGAACACAGGGTCACTGCAATGACCCGTGATTGGCAGAAAGGTGTGCGTCACCATCTTAATTTTCGAAAACCTGAATACAGAGCCAAGGAGAGGTGCAGAAATCTAGTCATCATTCAGACCACCTGAATTACAATATGCTAAAAGGTTATTATGGACTTTTTGCTTAATGACACAAAATATATTGACCACCACAGCTTTGTTACATATACATTAAATTATTTAAAAAAAACTCATGAAAACAAGCTGCAAATAACTCTCTAAACCCTGATACAGCCGATCTTTAATTTAAACACTTCTACCACAGCTTTACTATCAGGTTTGTTTCTCACAAGGTTACTTTGGAAAATAAAATATTCTCGGTAAAAAAAATATCATTAGGTTCCCCCAAGTTGAAACTATTTCTGAGAAATACAGCAACAGATTCGTTCAGCATCACTGGAATCACAATTTTAATACCATGCATCAATAAGTATCAGCTGCATCTACAATATCTGTAGTGCTTTGGTTTCCTCTTTCCTTTAGTCAGCATTCAGCATAGATGCCTATAGATAATTCCCAGAATACACTGGGATCCTTCCCTTTGTTTCCCTGTGAACCTTTTAAATTCTCCATTCCTCTGTGCCGAAAGACTTCTAAAAGCATGGCAGTGTTCCAGTAATGTACAGCATTGATTTTCTTGCCATTCCTGTTGTAACCCCAATGGCTTCGGTGCTGACAAGCCTTCCAGTAATATAACACAGTGAATGCAGAAATGCATGAATAATTGTGGGTTAAATCTATAACACAAGCCTGCTATACAGTATTTAAAGATTTACTCCAATGCTGAGGGGATTGATCCACATTATCCTGTAAAATCTAAACAAATATGACTTCAGGATACAACTCCAAACATTTTCTTTTCGTTTACACAAATGAGGACTGACCTGTTTACATAGTAATAAGCCCACTCAGGAACAGGTAAACAGTGTTTTGACTTTGAAGATGGGGCATACAGTGAAACACTGCTGAGCGCTGCAAAGTTTCCTGTCAATGTCCATTAGGCATGAAAACTAACTGCTGCAAACATAAGTGTCAAGCTCATCTTTATTATCTAACTACTTAAGGTTACATTGACTTCATGATTTTTAAAAAATCATCCATACTAAATATATATCCGTGTTTCTTTGTCCCTTCACTCCTTTGTTTTTACCTTAAAACATATTTATCTGTAAACCAAATCCCCTCTTAGGAATTAAATGCTACATCATATATTTTCCTTTAAAGGTGTCTTATGTAGCATTTAATTATCAGTTACAAGTAACATTTTTTCACTTTTACTCCAGTGTTTGTCAGAGTGTCTAAAAATGTGGTCAAATGCAGTTCGAATATTTTGTCCCTTTCATACTGATTAGGATTCTTGTTGTTTTATCCCGCGGTTTGAGTTCAACTCCCAGTCTGGCAACGTTTTCTTGTCTTTCAGACCACATTCATTAGGCGGCTGTACACTCACGTGCTTCCATAACACAGTTTAAACTAAATATTACCCTTGTAAATACAGTACATGCTTTCTGTAATGTTTGTTAATGGCAAAAAAGTAGCACTTTTAGAGGATTTCAGTATTAAAATGTAATCTCTGAAAGATGTTTAACACTGGTCGTTAAATTCCCATGAAATAGTTGTTCTCCACTGACATACATACAGTATACTTATGCAAACGCATCCACAACATAACCATATTCACTTGGCATAATTACTGTTGGTAATATCCTAGCAAATTAATTTGCTGTTTATCCTTAACATATAATCATGTGAATGAGCACCTCCCTACAGTTGCATATAAATTAAATTAGAAATCAAATGTCATAATGATAACAACCCTGAAAGCTGTTTTTTGGTTGGTTAATTAATTCCCCTGAAATTATTTGTCTCCACTAACTTCCCTCTTCAACTGGGTCAGAGTGATCAATCAAAGCAGCTGAGATATCAGGCAATATCCACTCCACTCCAACTCCAGGTTCTCAAAACTCAACTCCACAAGCGGATGTAGACTGTAAAAACAAGAGAATGCTGAGCAGTTTGGAGCGTGTAGAGACGCCTGAGCTCCTGTTTTTCACCGCCAAGTGCTCACAGGGCTGCATTCTTACAGAGAATAAAATGTTCCCTAGCAGAGAAGCTTTTTTGCTCAGCATTTGCTGCTGTTTCGTGCGCTCTGATTAGGTTCATTGGCATGGTTTTTAGGTGTGCAGGTTTTGAGACTAATTAAACGCCTTCTTTTTATGTTTTATAATATAGCTAAAGCTGTAGAACAAAAGTTTTATCGCAACCAAAATGTGTATGGCGAGGAATCAAGGCTGTGGGGTTTTTTTTGGAGTCAATAGGTGTTCAGTAACCCTGACAGTGTCAAAGTTCAATGTTATCAAAGTTCAAATTTGAAGTTATTAGTCCTCACTAACCAGAAGAAATAAGAAGCGCAGGACATAATCTCTGGCTTCCTTCCTGCAAACAAGCTCTCCAGCCACATTCTTTAGCTCACGCTGCCAGACTGCAGTGACTGATGGCAATTAAGCTCTGGATTCTGCAGCAGAGGGCAAGTGTTTTGCTTCACCCAAAAGTTCTTATTTTTTTTCTCAGTATAATTTAATTATTCCTGTCTTGTACTTGCTGTGGCATGACTGCCCCTCACCTAAAGATCCACAATGTAATTGTCTCACATTTCAATGTATCCATTACTGCAAAATATCTGTGAGGGTGATGACAGTAAGACTTTGTCAGACTACTTGCGTTGCATTCGGCCTGATTGCATGAACATTTTGGCCTCATCTCATCCAACTATAATTAGCACAAGCTGTTAAAACCACTAACGCTGACCTTAGTTAGTCCCTGTTCTGCATACGTTTTTATTATCTCCTAACAAGCCACAAGGTTAATGCACCTGCTGATTTCATGGCCTTCCTACGTATGTATCTTTTCCTGTGCATGTACGACTATAATTAATTTTGAAAGCTTCTAAGTGCAGCTTACTTGTTGCCCTGCATGTGCTCAGACTGTAAATTAAAACCTAAACCTAGCATCTTCTACGTATCAATCTTTATTTCAGCTTTGTGAAACAGGGCAAAGATTCAATACTTCCCATTGTAGAGTTGTCATTCAAATTTTAGATCAACATTCGCATGTGTGTCACTGGACTAAGCAGAATGTTGGAGGAGTGGGCAGAGCTGAGGGACAGATGCTGACAGACAGCTGCTGAGAGACGGGGAGAGGATTTTTTCATTTGGCATCATGACAGGAGAGATTTGAATATGTCTGATTTAACAATTTTTTCAGGAAGAAAAATAGTCGATTTAAAGAGGAGAGCAATTTATCCATTTCTCAAAAGAAACATTGCTAAAATTTCATGATAACTTATTGCCGTATTGTAATTCACACTACAAAAACATTACACTTCTGCACCTCTCCTTGGCTCTGTATTCAGAATTTAGGAAATGAAGACTGAGACAAACAATTTCTGTCCAATTACAGGTCATTTCAGAGAGCGCGTGTCCCTTTTGGCTGCTCTACGCTGCACTTCTTAGCAACAGGTGAGGTCACTACAAGCTGGTGTTCTAAACTGGCCTCTTGTAACTTGACAAGCCAAGCTGCAGGTGACTTGAGTCAAGCTGAGGCAGACCAGTTTACACCTCTGCAATTTTCCCTGCAATCGTTTCATCTCGTCATGAGTCTGTGGTGTACACTGGCCTTTAAAGAGAGAGCGACAACAAACAGAAAAAAAAGAGGTGGATCAAAAACAGGATGGGAAATGAGCAGCAGAGTTGCTTCTTTAAGAGTCTTATGCTACAGCTAGCTTGATTTCCAGACCTTGCCTACCTCAGCTAATTAATTTTTAATAATGTAATGCCGTGTGAAGTGCACTGGCTGGAATTAAAACTGTAGAGAAGTGAGTCTGGGGAGAGAGTTAACACAGCAGCAAGAGCAGAAAACGGCATTACTAGTTTCCCAAAGGCTATGAAGGTAGTTAAATTCTTTTTTAGTGTGACTGGTAAATACATTGTGATGTTATATTTAGAGAAAGATATACTGGAGGGATGAATTAACTTCAGCAGGCA
>JAQLOL010000002.1:21836891-21850869 GCA_029783665.1 Naso thynnoides | reverse complement strand
CCAAACCCCCCCCCCCCCCCCCCCGCCCCCGTTGGAAGATGGCTGAACATGGCAACACACAAAGTAAAAATTAAGTGATGATCTTTTCCTTGGCACTGCAGAGCTCCCACTAACTACACTTCCCGCTGACAAAACATCCACAGGAGTCCTGCCTTTTTATGCACAGAAATTAAGATTATTTCTTTTTCTAATGTTGAGGTCAGTAAAATATCCACATACATCAAAGGCAGCATTTATAAAGAAATTCAGTGAAAATTTATATGATGACTGCTTTGTTACCCTCTGATTTGTCACCAGTGTAGAGCAGAGTTGTAAAAAAGCTGCTGCAATCAGATTAAAGAGCTGATACACAGTTGAAGGAGTCTGGCTGCTGATGGATGTGAAAAGATTTAAAATGAGAACTGCAGAAGACTTCCTGTCAGAATCAGTATATGAATTATTGGAACTCTTTTGAGGAAATGTTGTGTTTTGAACATTCATGGTTACAGATTTTTACTGATAACTACAAGTATGCTGTCTTTAGAGGGAGTAAAACTGTCTTCCGTGATTTTTTAAAATACCGCCATCTAGTTAGAGTTAATCGAGTTTAAAAAAAAATCTTTAAACTCATCTTAACCCAAGTCGAGACTTCATCAAGTTCATCTAGGCAGAAGCATGCCAGTCCCTGCTGATTTCCCTGATTGTTAGTTTCATTCTTTTCAGCTTGAGTTCACCCTTACTCTCACAGAAACACCAAAGGTTATTTGGAACCTGCTCTGAAATATCGACTGCCCCAGTGTCAAACTGTTTCCGCTCCACAGTACAGATACTCAAGTCCAGCCAGTCTGATCTAATACTGTGAGAGTTTCCAGTTTAATTCTGGTTCCACTTGAAAGCCAGTGAGCCTGGATCGAATGATATTGGATTCATTTGCCAGCAGGTCCTTGTGTCATTTAATACAACTCTACAACACCTCATCCCCCGCTTCATTAACCAGCCCCACACAAGCTGCCTTTTTTTAAATGTACTTTGACAAAAAAATAAAAATAAAAGCAATTAGCCTGTATGTGGGAGTCTGTTCTCTGCTAAATGTCAAAGACCGAAGTCCTTATTTTGTCGTATTCCTTTTTACCAAGAAGCAAGTGGACATACATTAAAACTAAATGGATATTTGATTAGCCTAACCACTTTTTATATTTTGATTATTCTGTCTATTTTTCAACACATTTATGAGAGACATTTTCAAATTGACCTCCAGCTAGCATTAAACATTAAACTGTGGGTCGCTGCGAAGAAAAGCCAAGATTAATAATAATATAATGTCCATTTAAGAGCTTCAGACTAGCTTCCAGCTGAGTGTTGCAGCGTTCTGTTGTTAAGAACTCAAAAGCATGTGGTCTGTGGGTCAACAGGAATCTGTTCTGGGAAGTGCATCTATGCTCACAGGGCTTAGGTTGCTAGAGTCCTAATTTCCCAAGTTACTCATATTTTCTTATACTAACCCTAACCATAACCCTAACTCTGAGTATAGCACCGTGGGAGAACACATGAGCAGAAATACATAGAACCCTTTGTCTCGTTCCCATTATGTGCCACAATTATCTGGGGATCATGGGACCCAAGGAATGCTTCCCTTTTTTTTTTTCCTTTGTGCTAACATCTCACCTACACTGCCCTTTAAAACAAATAAAGCACTTAACTTAAAGATAAAACCTGTAAAATTTAACTTGTGCTTTTGTTTAAGAAAACATAAAACATGATGAAACTGCAGTCATTCTGCATGTTCCCCATTGTCGAATAAAAAAAACCCAAAACAAGTTAACTAGTAACATTCAAACAGCATCTAGCTTCAGTCTGGTGAGCTTTTCTAATGTCTACAGAGGACTGACTTTTGCTTCTGAAAAATATCATACTTATATTGATTTAAAACTTGTTTTCCCCTTTTTCTGGAAGCCCATAGTGTTCGTTATCAGCTCTCTTTTACAACTGACAACATTTGTGAGACACATAAGCTACCATTTTAGCCTAACTAGCTTATATGCTGTTTGCTTTTAATTCATGTTATTGGCGGTTCCTGCACAGCCCAATTCTTTGTTTTATCGCATTATTGAAAAAAAGGATGTCTAGCCAATGAGAGCTGTCTCTCTCTCTGTCACAGGTCTAGATGTGGGGGATGGAAAATGACCGGAACTTCACAACAGCAGTCCCATAAATGCAGCATTCTACAAAGGTATGTTGCCTCCTGATTGGAAACATGACCTACGGAGACACTGAGTAATCTGGAGGGGGTTCAAATTATTGACTTAGCTGAGATGATGAGGCCAACTGCCTTGGCCCCCCAGTTGGTTTTCTGCTTTTATGATCTTTGGAATAGATATTACAAACTGTTTTTGTGCCCACAAACAGATATTGCACAAATCAAATTCCAGTAACAACAATATGAGATGAAAACAAAAATTGTGGGATGTTTATATACAAAGAAACTGATTACAAAAAGAAATAAACATGTAATTTTGCTCAATAAAGCAAGAAAATCTGTTATTTTTATCCCACTCAAACACCCAAATCTGCCATTCAAAGCTAAAATCAGTTTTTATTCCCACAAAGCCGCATAGTTCAAACAGGGCCACTGTCACATTAGGTGGCTCAGCCCGCTGCTCAGTATGGCCTTTGGCTGGTTAATGAGATAGAACATTTGGCCACTTCTGATCTGGCTGTTTTATTATGTGAGCAGACAACTGCGGAACCCATTTAGCAGCCAAATACCTGTGGCTTTGATTTTGACAGAGCTGCCTGCTCGTCCTCTGTGTCTTGTATAATCAATCAAAGCCTTGAATTGGAGGAGGGCACATGGGAATCAAACAATACTTCAGCATGTAGAAAACAGATGTTTGTAAATGTTTAGCGAAAGTCACTCACACTCGTCAGATTTTAAGGAGGCGTCGGCAGGCTGACTTGACAGGTACTTGTCTAAATTCTTGTTTACAATTTAAAGGCAGTGAAAAGAATGCAGGACTGGTCTCTTACAGTGATTTTGCCTGAATAGTTGACAGTTTGTGGCTGACATGCTGTCTTTTAGTGTCAGGTTTATAAATCAATGACAGCAAAATTGAGGAATGTGTTTAAAAAAAAAATAGAGTTTGTCCAAAATACCCAAGTCTTTTTTTCTCTTGTTGTTGTGCTCCTTCAAGCTTCCTGAACACATACAGTCATACGCAGCTTTTTGAAACCACATTAAATGTCCTTAAAGGCTGAAGTTTGACCCTCTGTGTTGAGACATTTAAAACTAGAATTTCTTTTAGTTTCTCTTTTAGTCTTTTTAATCTCTTCTTAATCCGTGACCTCAGGAGGTACACTGGCCTGTGAAATGACATCACTAAATGCAACACAATCCTTTAGAAAGTAAGATCTCTGTGGCTAGAGATGGAACAAGAGGAATAAAGAAAAGGTTGCAGGGCTTTAAGCATTAATGACTCAGTTAATGTTTGATTTAATGGAAGGGAGTGCAGTGTGTGGATAGTACTGAATTAGACAAACCATTACGGTTTCTTCACCTGGCTCAGTGAGACAGTTTGAGCGTAAGAAAGCAGCAGATACAGAGACATGTATGTGTCACAGAGTTTTTCATCTGCTCATGTCTATGTTTTACAACAATTTGGACGTTGGGACCTCATCCAAAATATTTAAAATATATGCAGGGTCAAAACTTAGTTACACTGAAACATCAGTATCTGTAGAAGTAGGAAAAAATGTAAAAACGTTTTTTGAAGGCAGAAAAAACTAGACTCATACTGAATTGTCGTGTTAGGTTTTGAGTCCCCTTTGCATGGACTTTTAGGCAAATGGGCAGCTGAGCTGGACAGGCTGGAGGGCTCTGCAGGAGTAAAGTGCTGCTGGTGCCTCTCCAGGATGACTGGTGATGGGCAGCAGCTTAGCGCTGGCAGAAAAGAAAGGGACACTGTGGCACAGAGAGTACTGGACATGTCGGAAGTGATTACATTCTGCTTCAGAGAAGGTCAGGGGTCAGACTGAGCGTGTGCCGGCAGCCTCCTGCGCCAAAATGACTGTATTCGCAACACTGTGCAATGCCAGCTCCTTATGTTGCTCCAGGCTAGCTCTGCATCCTCACTTTCACACTGTCACTGCCTCTTAGTATCTAAAAAATCGAATTCAGTTCCTTTCCATGCACTGTATGCACTTGTGTATCAGATGTAGGTATTGCCTGGAGATGAGAGAGCTCAGTGCAAAGTCAGGTTTCGCACAAAGAATTCAGATTTCAGTATTAATTATACCCAGCAGTCTTTGTTTTCTAAAGTTGCATTAAAAATTCACATCTCTCATTTTCAAACAATTAGAGCTAAGAAAACCTTAAGTCCTGGTTGCGCCAAAACGTACTAATACTGTATGTATTTTTAAGCAGTTTTACTGGTGAAACAGTAGCTAGTACCTCAGGACTAGCTTCTGGTACATAAGGCTTTTGGCTTTTAGCTAACTGGTATTAGCTAAAACAATAACTTCCTCCCTTTTTAAAGCCTTTATTGTTACCATAAATTAAAGATCAGCTCCAAATTGACAGTTTGTGAACCAGTTTGTTTATGTATTAAGTTTGCTTACTAGATGTCACATAGGTAAGTCTGAATTGAGTGTCTAATAATAGAGAAATACTTTTAGTGCCTTTAGAACATGAAATTTACATTGCGAGAATCAATTTCACATTAGTTGAGACAACCTTTGGGATGCTTGTGGGAATGTTTGGGGAAAAAAAACTCACCATCCTCTCGAGACTTTTGAATGAACGCATCAACGCCACTCTCGCCATAGTTTCCCTCAGAAGCTACAGTGGAGACATAGTTCCAGCGCATGGCTTTGACGATGTCCACCATGGCCTGAGCCTGGTAGGTGTCGGGTGGCACAACCCGGGAGAAGAAGTCATAGCGCGTGTTATCACTCAGCTCTGGAGCCGTGGAGGCGTAGCTCACCTGAGGAATCTATGAGGAGAAAGAGGAGAAGTCTCAGTAAATATCAGTACCGTAGTAGGAGTTTCACAGAATAATCAACTAATCAACTGTCAAAACCACTAGTTGCAGACCAATCTTGACAGACACTGGGTAGTTGTTAAGAAGTCACGGTTGTTGTGTCATTTTAACATTGTTTGGTGTGTGGCCCTAAAGAAGCAGCCATGCAGCAAGAACAAGAGACAGAAAGAAACATGGCTGTATTTCCCAATGCTCAACTACGATCAGCAGTGGAGTTACTTCACCAGAGCAGACATAGATTTGTTTAAACTTCAAACTATAATTAGAGGCCAAGCATCAAGACTGCCGGACCCTCTTGCTTTGTTTGTTTGTTTTGTTTTGCTTTGTTTTATTCTTTTTCCTCTGCTTCCTAGGAAGTCAGACTTTCCATGCATTGAAAACTCAGCAAACTTTGCACACAAGTCCAGTCTGATTGCCGGACTTCATCAACTGGCATTTTATGCTAATAGTCCCGATGATGGTGCTACAGCAACCATCTGAAATTCAAAACATTAAAAATTCATAACAAATCAACCATACATGCTACAACTTTGAAAGTTGTGCCAAAATGTAGCCACCGTTGAGCAGAAACTTTCCCCTGCTTTGAACTGGTAGCAATCTTGAAGAATCACTCTGGTTTTTTTTTTTGTTCGTTTGTGGTTTTATCAGGAACAGTGAAACTAATAAAACCCAACTCCTTTTTCCTTATTAAAAAAGAAGAAGGTTTTAAGGTATTTAGTTAAAGAGAGAGACTCCTGCAAGAAAGCAGTTGAGTTGCGACTGCAGTCAAACAGTATTTGTTGATCAGGCAAACTTGCTGGGGGTTTAATCCAATCAGATTGTGACAAAATTGTAAAAAGTCTCTTGGAGCCTATTAAGAGCTCTGCTATTTCACCTAACCCCAGGTTGGTTCCTCCTACAAAAGTTAACTTTTTACTGCTGTATTTAAGACCTTTTTGAGGGGAAATTGTCACTCTTATTTGATAAAAACATGATTTTATGATTTATCGACCAGTCAGCAACTTCCTAGGAGCCGTTGATGACTGCTAAAATGCAGTAGATGTGAATGCCCTGGAGTTTCATGTAAAAATATCTAACACCAAACAACTGCTCCTTGATTGTTGTTCATCCTCTACAGTTGGCGGGCCGTTGCTTTAAATAGACCTGATGATCACAGGCTTAGTTAAATACTTCTTGATTAGTGTTTTCTACACCAGTCAAGCAATGCCCTCCTTGAATTTACATTTGTCCCTAACTTAATGTTATGTTTATTTTGTTTTTGGAAAACATTCAGGAAAAAATTGATCTGCCCTCACAGCTGCAATAATACCAAGTGCTCTTGTCAGAAATCACAGGGCAGTTATTGTTTATGGGAAAGGCTGGAAAACAAGAAATACAGTAAAACCTCAAAGTGTTACTATTAACAGCTAAAAAGTAGAATCCAACAAGTTAGAATGTTGAAAGATACCTAGAAAGGATAGAGAATGAGCAAGTCAAACTTCCTGAAGTGATGAAAACTGCTTTAGATCACCGTAAGATAGTGAATGAAGTCACAATGTTCTCTTGATAAATCTGTTTAAATTACATTTCAGAGTTATAAAAGCAGCTACAGATGGCAAGTGCAGTATTTGGAGCTCTGCTTGTCTTCACATGCTGCTGTTCTAAAAGGTTTAACTCGCTCTGTTCTTAGTTTCACATCAAAAGTCCTTCAGAAGCTGCCTCCAGCAGGAAACTCTTAGTTGGTATGTAATCTCAACTTTTGCTTGCTCAAGTTGTTTCAGACTTATTGGCTGTCACGGTGTCTGTGATCTTCCTATGGCTGCTGTGACGAACAGTTAGGAAGTTAACTGACCAGATTTTATGACATTCAATAATGTGCTTCATGGTTTAACTTTAATATTAGACACACTTTTAATGCTGATGAAATTTTTTTTTGTCCTGATTCCCCACGGTCGATAAAACCAGTCAGAGTGGCAGCTGCTTTAAACCAGACTAGAGTTTCACTGCGTGTGAGTCAGTGGGCGAACATCAGGCCTGAACAATTCATCCAAACATTATCAATACTGCAGTGTAGCCAAGTGCATCTCAAATCGCAGGAGCTGGACATTTTTTAATACATTTAAGATTTGTGGCACAATTTACAATTAGAATGTACAATAAATGACGCCCTAATGTCACTACAGAGATTCCCCAGCCCATAAAACATATTCTCCAGACAAAAGTAAGCATAGTTGTTTGGTACAAGCTCCAGAAAAACAATCACAAAATCATAATTTTTATATTTTCCTCAGTGAAAAATAAAATCAAAATTACATTGTGGCTCACATCACAGTATCTGTTAAAATAACTGTGGCAATATGATTTTTTCTGAATATCTTTCAACTTGAGTAAAAATCTTTTAGTGTGCTTTAACCAGTCCTGTATTAAAGTAGACTATTTATCCTTTAGCCACTCTTGTCATTTTAAAGATCTTTATCTGAGAAATGGCATAAGTTTTACAGTAAAAACACTAAAAAGAATGTACAAAGAAAATGACATGTAATGCATAAATTAAATTTTAAAAATCCTATTAAAACTGGGGTAGACAACATCTGAAAATCAAGCTAGCTGTGACTCAGACTCCATACGTAAGCAGCTCAATTGCACCTTCCTCTCCCTGTTTTTGCTCTGACTCACGTTTTTTTTTTTTTTTGTTGTTGTTGTTTGTTGTAGCTGTCTTTATAAAGTTCAGGTCACACACCTGTGATTGGCTGGAAAAGTGCCTGTCACGATCTTTAATTTCCAAAGCCAGAATACAGAGCCAAGGAGAGGTGCTGAAGTCTAGTGTTCTTTTTAACCACCTGAATTACAATATGCTGAAAGGGTATTATGGATTTTTCTCATGATGACAGCAACAACAACAGAAAAGCACAACCCAGCTATAGATGATTATTACTTAAAAAAAGATCATACCCAGCAGACCCTGTTATGTAAAGTTGCATTCAGCGTTAACATCTCTCTTTTTCAAACAGTTAAAGCAAAAATTTGAGATTGAACAACAAACAAACTTTCCATCTCTAAAAACAGCCTTCCAATACCTCCCCTATGTATTATGTTATAATATTCTTGAATTCTTCCTAAGAAATGTAAAGTAAGATGAGACTCTTTTGTGAGATCAAAAAGAAATCAAAATAGTTGACTCTGACTGTGCCTTTTCAACTCATGACTGACATGTGAATGAAATGTTGCTCATCCTTTCCCCCAAATACTGTTTGTCATGGCACTTCAGCGTCGGTCTGAGGATTTTGACAAACACTGTCACCTTTGAGCATCCCTATGGAGATGGAGGGATGTGTGGATAAAGGTGTAAGCTGAATATGACACTGAACAACACTTTGAAAGCTGCATTATGTTAAAGCAGCACCATTTTCCTGCAGCTAAGATGGTTTGTGACTTTTCTTGAGCTTAAAACGGGTATTTTTTAGAGGAATGAAGTTACTTGCCCACTTATATGCAGCTGAGCTACATGAAAGTAAACTTTACTCACCTACACTCCTACTTTGCCAATATTTGCTCCACTAACTGCAGACGGACCGCTGTGGAAGTGATATCATCCTTTTCTCTCTCCTTCACTTCACACAGCGGAGGCCTTTGATGTAGTCAGCTGTGGCACTGCACTGATCTTGCTACTGCTGTGCTCCCTGTTTGTCGCTGTAGCCTGTGCAAGGAGCACAGCTGTTCAATCTGTACCCATGACCCCAGAGCTCCTTACATTTTTGCCACAAGGATCCGCTCACAGCCAGAGCAAGGGGTGGCAAAAGCACAACTTTTAGTGACTGGATGTTAAAGATGTCGTCTTTTGTTGTGTTATTGTACTATTTTAGGGTTGTGCTTCAGCGCCAGCTTGACTTTACAGGTAATAATTTGGGATATGGCGAAATTCGGGTCAAAGGCAGCCTCGTTAACTCGATTCCCTTTCAAAGAGGACAAAAGGTAGAAAAGGGAAACTGTGTGAGGACGACAGAACCACATGCATGTCACTTGTCAGCCCCCTGGACTGACAGCTTTCAGTTTCACAGGCCATCCCAGCATTTCTGTGCTGCTTGTCTTGTTTTGAATTAGAATTGGTTGTGCAATTGTGCTGCTTCATGAACTGTGAACACTAAAGCACATTGATGTTGGAGGCTGAAGTGCCTAACGCACGTGTTCCTGTGGAATGCGCTCAGAGACACAGACCTTGACAGGGTCTGTGGCATGTGTTGAGTCTGCATCCTGCAGACTATCAGCAGTCAGCAGAGTTGTTGGTTTAACACCTGGTGGTATTGGCAGACTGAGGTACATCTGACCCTGAAGTTTGCTCAATTCATGCCTGATGGATAGCAGAACTTCCCAGTTTCTCTCTCTTGGAGGCAATAAAAGTGTGAACCCTTTTTTGTTTTTCACACTGCTTTGACGTCAAAAGGTGGGATCTGGCAGACTGAAATTCAAGTGTTGTGCAAAGGTGTTTGGAAGGTGTTAATGAAATCTTATTTTAGACTTTTTCAAAGTTTTCACACATAGCAGCACAGTGAAAATGAGCCTTTTAGTCATTTGCTCCTACAGTTCACTCCTCAGTGTCAGTGCCAGAGTTATAGATGTGAATACATTTGTCAGTTTTGCAAAACTGAACTGTCTGTTCTTTGATATAAAATATGAGGTGATAGCACATGTGTAAGAAAGTGTGACTTCTTCTTGTGGCACATTTCTAAAAATGGCTCTACTTATTATTATTTTTTAACCTTTATTTTGTTGTGTACTGGCATGATAATAATATAAATATATTTCAGGGTATTTCTTTAATAATGACCACAATCCCAAATATTTTTTGGCTTAGAACTGAAAAGTTCTTAATGTCCCCATATAAAATCTGGGCTTTCCGTGTAATTTGTATATTTCCTTAGCCTCTTATTCAAATAAAGTGATACATTTATTGTGTTGCTCTCTATTGTTACATTCTTCTTCTCCTCACCCTTTTTTGATTTACCTACTGTAGAGCTGGAAGCAGTGTTACTTTACTGTTAGCCACGGAGCACCATAATTTATTTTCCTCAATAGGGATTATTTAACAGTGAAGACAACATCTCCCATGATCCCACGTTGCTTCACAAAGTCTTCAAACAGTCTTTTGTTGTTTTTTAGATTAAGATAGCAGAAAAAACTACAGCACATTTAACAACAAACACAACATCAAGGCTGCTGGCTGACATTCATGTCTGTACCTGTTCTGTGGCTTTTATTAGCTTATAATATATAAAAAGTCACAAAGCGTTGGTGATTAGATACCACGAAACAATAATAACTGGGCTGAATAATTTAAAACGGGATTTAAAAAGATGTGTTGCAATATTTCAAAGCCATACAATATCTAAGTAAATGTTTTCTCCTTGTTTGTAAATAGCTCTTTTTTGATTTTAATTTCTCTGCTGTCATGTATTGCGGTGCTGCCGTGACGTGTCTAGTCCCATATCTGCCAAATGAGTGGGAGCTGCAGTGGAGCTACCCTGTGTTGTATTTTTCACCTGAGGGATTTTCACCGCTGTAACAATCACACAATTTCAGCATTCTGTCAAGAACCGGGACAGGCAGAGCTTATCATGTTTGTGTTGGCGAGATTTCTTGCTCACTGGACTACAGCGATAGTCCTGAACAGTGTGCCTCCACTAATAGAACACTTCTTAGCATTGACTCAAGAAATTAAATTCCTCAGCAAAGGCCTCCTCTGATCTCCCACTGGAGAATCAAAAGAAAGGGGGATTGGGAGGAAAAATAAAGACGTGATGTGTTGTGAAAAGAGTGCGCCGTATGCAAGCAAGGAGAGAATATCTTGGCAGGGGTTTGATTTATAAAAGTAGCACCATGCAAGTGAATTCGGGAGGGCTCACTATGCTCACAGCCAGATTCAGTGGGAAAGATCTTAGTAGGTTGTTCAAAAACATTCTCATGGCTTCATTTTAGTGATGCTGTGTGCACTTACCATCTGCTCAGGCTGAGGCTAAAGCAGCCGAGTTTCCTGTCCTCTCTAATATGAGCTCTTTGTGACCTTAACACTTAATAGCAATACTTTGTGCCCCCCTACTAAGTTTGTTGAAATGCTTTCATCTGCACCCCTCACCAAAGAACTATCCATTTAATTGCTAATGGGCTGGGGAAATATGCTTAATTGCTATGATGTGAGTCTCAAGCAGATTTTTGATGCAGATTTAATGTTCAAATCACTTGCTTTAAATAACTGTGCCTTTTTAAAAATTCAATGAGCTAATTTGGCACTGCATCAATGCAGGAGTAATGATGCTCATTAGAACTGTACAGAATATTATACATATGTACAGTTTGCACGAGAAGCAAAATCAAAAGCTATCATGAGGGTCTCGAAATGCTTCTTCGGATACTTCCTGCAAATAAGTTAGCAATATATTTTTAATATGTGAAAACAGAAAATGTCAAAATAATTCATTGATCTAATTGACAGTATGTGGCTTTCTGGACACATTAGATGAAGCTCAACCCTTAAATTTCTAAACAACTTCTAAACTTCTCACCTGGACAGTGATTGTCCATCCATAGCATAGCAAATGTAACTAAGCACGAAGGGTCTTGTCTTTTTATTTTCTTCACAAAAACAAAATGAGAGAAAATTTGTGCAGAATGAAATGAACAGTGTGCTTGTCTGCTTAAGCTAAAGATGCGACATCAGTGTGCACGGCAAACTAGCTAGTTCTCACTCAGAGTTTCTCACAAAGTATTTGGAGCTAACTAAATAATTTTGTGGGAATGCAAGTTACATCTCCGTCCATGCACCAATTTATCCACTGCATTGGCTTTAAGATGTTACAATATCAAAATTAAAAGCAACAATAGAGGCTCTGTCTTGCTATTTGCTTGGTTCAGTTAAGTTTACAATACATGTAATCATACATCCCATACACATTCAAGACCTTTTTAAGTATGAAACTGGTCAATTGCAAACATTAAAAAAAAACAGCTGGAGATTAACAGTGTTAGCATCAATTAGCTTCCTAGTTATTGCGTCTCTCCCTTACTTTGTACAATCTGGAGTTGATCCTGGGCGCCACACTGTGGCTGCCCATTGCACCGATCTCTCTGTACTGTATATGTGATAAATCAGGTACCATTACTTATGTACCTCACTGTGCATTTTCCTGCTTTAAACTTACGTTTGATTCTTTTAAATTAAAAACATAATTAATAAATTTCAAGTAGTAAACTTGCCACATTGCACCAGTAGCAAAGAGGGGCAAGACTTAGCTAAGTCACTTCCATCTGACCAATTTAATTGTCTGCGTCCTTGAGGGAAACTGTACAAGTAACCCTGATAACGGTGCTGCACCTTCTAATTTGCAGAACTGTTTCACACCTGGTTTTCAATTCAGTTAGAGGCAAACACAGACACTGTGTTTACTCTCAAAGGAGCTCTGGAGAGCCTGACACTCACCAACACCTTCATGCACACAGTGTAGTCTTCAGTATTCAATTAAGAGGCAGCTGAATGTAACACTGGATGTTATTCAAGGTGAAGCCTCCAGCCTGCGAATCCTTGCAGTGTAGATTTAGTTAAACAATGCTCTTTCTGGCATACTGATTGATCAAAGTATTGTGCTGTTGGGAATTTTTATGTGCTTTCCTATTCTTAGTCTTCAGCTTCTCAACAGTGTCAGTGTTCTTGTCATGAAGACACCAAACTACTGCCAAGTAGAAAAGGTTGCTTTCTCTACAGCTTGGCATGGCACTGTGACTAACTGCAGAACCAGTCTGCTGAGTCATGAAGTGCATTGGGATCTCTCAACCCATTGTTGTTAAGATCAATATAGTGAGACTAAAGTGAACAATGCAAAATCCACACAGAGCATTTAGCCAGTGCTCGAACTGCAATCCACTTCTCTCCAAGGTATCACCAAAGTCCAACATTCCTTATTTACAGTGCTCTAATATTCTCTTCATAACAGATGAATAGCCTTATGAAAATTGATTTAATGGGGCAGCCTCATGTCCTATAATTTAAAGTTTCATCTCCAAGGGGGGATCAGAATCTCGAACAACTGCAGGAATGCTTCAACCTATTTTTACTGAACTTTGTCATTCCAACAACACAGTTGAAACCACTAAGAGCCTGCAAACATCCGCCCATGTTTGCTCTCTGTGTTATTTCAACACCACTATACTGTATTAGATGAGGAAAGAAGCAATATACAGCCAGCAATTTGATCACTCAAACTCAATTATTGATCAATAGTATGCCAACTTCACTGCATGGCATGTAATGTCCAACCTGTAATTATTACAGATTAATGCTTGATTAGTTTAGATTTCTATCTTCACTGGCTTTATCACAGCCATAAAACACTGATTAAACACTCAGTTCAAAACTGTGTGAAATCACTTTTCGATAGTTAAGTTTTCATGTTGAATTACTCTATAAACAACTATCCTACTTTTCAATCCATCCTTTCTCTTCCTGCTTAAATGACACTTTAAATGGGTTTAGGGCAGTCTGTGTGCCATGCTAAAAATAATCAACCAGTCCACAGAGCAGAATGGAGCCCAGGAGGTTTGTGTTCTCCATTTAATATCTCCATCCAAACAAAACCCACTTATTCCGTGACATGTCTATGGAATAGTTTTATTAACTACATGCAACAAATTACATAACACATTGCAGATGTGAAAAAAATGTAAGAGACCACACTAAACATACAAGAATGTTGTTGTTTAAGAATTTTGAAAGTGGTCTGTTAAGGTCTCAACCTTCTTTTCAGGTGTCATCCTGTCATACAGCCTATTTAGCCTACACAGTCACTGTAGAATTTTCATTAATGAGCAGCTGTGGGGTTTTGTTGTTGTGAGATAGTGGGAGACAATATTAAATTTAGAGAAAAATGACTAATTCAAGAGCATGAATTATTAAATTAAGAGTTCAAATAAGTAATTTGTGAGTAGAAATTATACAT
>JAQLOL010000002.1:21803105-21830443 GCA_029783665.1 Naso thynnoides | reverse complement strand
GTATGTTGCTCTTCATTTTTCATGTACACAGTGGAAAACTGTTCCAGGCAAGGTTTGGCTTTGTTGGCAAGGTAGAGTAGACACAACAAGGGAGGGTGACCACAAAGACCATTTCGGAGTCAATTTGGCTAATGTAGCTATAAAGTTACTAGCAGATAAGTAACATCAAATTGATTTGTTGAATGATTAAATTTTTTTGTGGTGTATTGGGTTGAACAACAACAGAAAGAAAACAGGAAAATAAAAAAACAAAGGTGTTGGTTGAGGCCAAAGTTTATGATGCCTACCCTTATCACCAACAACTCTTTACTAGGGCCCTACGGATATGGGATTTTTTTTGGATCAATGCAGATATGGTTATTAAGGAGCAAGAAAATTCTGAAACCTGATATATGTCGGACATATAATGTAAGTATTTATATAAAATATTGACTGAATGTGTTTATCAAATACTAGTGACAAAGATACAAAATGGAGGCAGGATATCTTCCAATTTAACAAACTTAATTGCAAACATCAGCGCACTGAACAGTAAACACTTCACTTAGTAGTTATTTTATGGGCCATTCCGCCATTTACTTTTGCTTGTGATAACTCTTCCAAAATAAACTGTTTTAAAAATCTTTTTTTAAAAACTCTGAATCTAATTACATACATGCTTAACTGTTCAAAATGTGTATTGGGCAATCACACACAATATAATTTATTTTTTTTACAAGGTTTTTAAGTGAAGATGGTTAAATTTTTTTCAGTCCTGTTACCAAAACTCACGGGCCATTTAAAAATAATATTTAAAAGCATGTCAATTCTTTAGCTTCTCCCTTAAGAAATTGTTTATTTTGAAGAAAAAATGGGCTACATTTTCAAATAATACACGTTTGTGACAGAGAAAATCACTTTATATGCTCACAAATGGTATTTTTCTTAGAACACAAAGCCATTTTTTTCTTTATGAAGAAGACTGAACTCTGATCTCTGATCTTCAGCAGCACTCATTGTTGACTTGGCTTCCCTTCCCTTCCTACTTATTATTTTTAACTGATCTGAAATATCAACAACTCCTGTTTTCAACGATAAAAGTCAGAAATCATTTGTTTAGTTGTATCTCAATTACAAAAAATCACACAACTTATTGCTGTTACTGTTACTCAGTCCCATATGAGTAACAGGACTGAGCTTTTTGCATAGAATTAGAAAATAAATGAAATTATCCACATGGCATCCATACAAGGGAACATAGGTAACAGACAGTACGTTGTGATTGCCCTTCTCAGTCATAATTATGATATCATCAAATATGCAGAAAAGAAAATGAGAGAAGTTAAATTTTGTCTTCCCATGGTCTTAAGAACATGGAGATAGTGAATCTTGTTGCTGAACATGTGACTTGGTAAATGTTCCAAATGTTTCATAGGGGGAGGTATGTGTTAGGGTAACAGGACTGAGTGAAAACCAGGGGACACGACAAAAAAATAAATATTTAAGATTTTAATATAATTCATGGTAAAGTGTGATGTAAAGGATCGGGGACATGTAAGAAATACTATTTCTTTAGCATTTTAGGTAGTTTTTATGAATGTTTTAAATTTATACATCTTACATTTGCAATTACATCAATGTGCAGGACCCTTTGCTTAATATTAAATGCATTTTGCAGTTAATTCTTATGCAAACGTATACATAAAATGTCCTTGGGATGGAAATGGTACCCATTCAGCAGAATGGCCCTAATAATGGACTGCCCTCCGCAGGGCAAACTACTTAATAACAGCATTACTGATCTTACAAAAATTGTTTCAGGACATATCAGAGAACATGTGCACCGATGCTGATTATTTGTGATAGGTCAATAGTGATTGATAATATTGGCAAACTGATACCAAAGAGACCAAATTTTCTATCATCCTACTTTTTAACAGTCTTTAATGTAGACATCGCTTGTACATATGTACTCTAGACCTAGACTCTAGATATAGGCTCTAGACTTTGTACGATACATTCAATAAGCTGTTCCTGAACATTGCATTTACTAAATAATGACACAAAGAGGGTGAATATAAAAATTGTTTTATACTTTTGACAGTTGGATGTGTGTGGCTTCCACATAACAGGCTGCTTTTTCTTTAATAGAAAACACAGTAGTATATTATGTATTTAATAGCTTGTGTATACCTAAGTATACCATCTTTCCTGAAAACAGGAAAGATGGAGAAATATGCTGGATCTGAATTCAAATTGTCTGTATCTGTTAATATGCTGCAACTTTAACTAAATGTTTTTAGTTTTTCAGAAAGGGACACCAAAAATGAGCTTGAAGGAACAGTTAGGTTTAAAAACATTTAAGGGGAAGGATGAATATCAAAAAGGACATGCATTTCAATATAAGGAGTAAATATATGGAATAATCTTGACGATGTAATGCTTTTCTCCACAGAAAACAGAAGTGAGTATTATTTTTCCAATAGACATAGGCTATCTAAATGCATCTCTGGAGCAGTTAGCAGCAGACACGTTCCGCCGACAGCTAGTAAAAGCATTGACATCAACCACGTTGAAATTGCAATAAATGAATCTTGAATCTTGAAACTTCTGATGATCAGACAATACGTACATGGATTTTGCCCCCCCCCCCTGCCTTTTTAAAAAAAAAAACTTTCAGAGCTGGGAAAACATGTAAAATGTGTCAGTGAGCCATTTCCTCAGAGGCAAAGGGAATCTAGGGGGGATGGAGCGGCTCATTAAAGAGGGAGGACTAAAGACAAATAGAGGTCAGAGAGACCACTGGTGCCCTGTTGTTTTGTTCACAAAGACAAACTAAAAAGCCAAGCAAAATTGAATCCAGAGTGTAATGTGAATACTTGTCCCAAGTGAACAGGGTAAACAAGTGTTGTTGTTGATGTGAAGAGCAGGAATTGGAGCTCACTTCTATCAACCAGCATGCCAGGCTCAAGCACCTCTAAATAAAACTTTGTCAGCAGGGAAATGGAAAACCCCAACAGACAACCCTCGAAAACCAAAACAAGGATAGGGCTTTGACTTAATTATTCCCACCAGAGGAGAACCAGCTCCTTTTTTATCACCATGTAAGGCATTTCTATCATTTCCTGGCCACATTTTGAACCAAATTCCTTCACCACAGAATCCCACCTGCAGTGTTCAGCAGCACTGAGTTCAAATATAACACATGAGGTGAGGCACATTTTCTCTGTTGATCTCATCAAAGAGTAATGTAGACTACATGGTTTATGCTGCAACTTTTAAATCTGCACAATAAACAAACAACATAGTTGTGATCTAATTTATTTCTGTGAGTGTGGGAACGTTTACTCCAGGCGACTTCCTGCTCCCTTAAGCATTACATTAATTGTGTTTGTTTAACTCTGCAAAAACCTAAAACCTTTTGCAATTTGGGAGTTTGTTTAAGAGAGGTTGTTTCAGTGCTCATTGTGTTGGTTAAGGGCACATTATTCTAGACAAAATGTGTCACTGTATTATTTTAAATGTATCCCCACAGGAATTCTGACCTGTAGTTGATGGAATATGCACCACTTGAAAAAAAAACCTAAACACGAGGCTCCTTGTTCTTATAAATCTTTCTCAATAAATGAGTTGTGTTGTTCACTGTGAGTCTGTGATCCCCACGTAAATATTCAGGAAGGAATCCAACTCAAAGAAGAAAGCTACTTAACAAGAAAGTGGCTATTATATATTTATGATGTTATTCCGCTTTATGCCCTTCCCTTGTCTACATATAAATCAGCTCCTGTGTGATGTATAAATTAAAATTCCTTGAGATACGCCAAACAGATGATTACAGTAGGTATAAAAACAAAACTCTGAAGTCTTTTGAGAAAATAGCTTCACTGATGTACACATATCACTTGTTCCTGTAAATGTCAGTTTGAAGTGTGTTTTCCTGTTCAGACTACACAATAGAATAGTGTAATAGAATAGATTTCTAAATAATAAAAACACAACAAAATTTAGTATAGTTTAATCAACACCTCTCTAAACAGTAACAATATATTAGACTACATTAGTTTTAGGTAGGTATGCCTAACAAAATGACAACTGAAGGTACATCACATTATAGAGGAAAAAATGCTCCAACTTTTATTTTACAGATGTGCTATTAAAAATACAAAACTAGAACTACTGCATGGCGGTTATACACCTCTGTGCAACATACTGTTGGTGGACAGTCAGTACAGTGTGGTCTTGAAGAAAGGGTGGCTGTTGCCTGGCTATCGCAGGCACGGAGGCATAAAAATGTGGAATTGTGATTATTTGGACTGATACTGCAATTGTGATATGATTTGTGATATTACAAAAAATGATCATTTTTACACCATTATTCTTTTTTTTTTTTGATTGAAAAACATATTAAAATTATTACAATGTGATTTTTGGAAGCATCTCTGCCAAACAGAAAAGTGCTCTTAATTCTGTTGTCAGCCAGGAAATCTCAGCAACACAAGAATAGTTAAAATAAATGGTATTCTAACACAAACATTTCTAATCTTGCGTGTACCAGGGATTTGAAAATTGGAGGAAGCCTTAATTTAGTTTCAGTTAATTTTGCAACCCTACTTGCCACAGTTCATATGACTGTCCTACAAAATCCATACCAGGTTCAGAACTGATTGACTTATAGTGTACTTGACTGCACACAATAGTACAAGTAAATCATAGTATGTTTTATGCTTGATGAAAATGATTACATGTAATTTGCAGGCCATTCCACCCAATAGCAGAGAAACTGAATTGCTTCATCTTAAGACCAAAACAAGCCTTTATTTGCTTTTTCCTGTACTACAAAGAAGTACATTTGTTGCTGCATGTCCATTACAGCATCGCTCTGCACAAAGGAAACTCACAGAAATCTAACAGTTGTTGTCCTCAAATCAGCTGAGTGCAAAGAGCCAGTCTCTGTAGGGAACTAAAACAGTCATTAATTGTGGGCAAGAATATTAGGAATATACAGTGATTCAAGAATGTACATGGAAATCCCTTTCTTTGTGTTAATTTCCCTTTTCATGTGCAGACTGATCAATAAGGTACAGATCAACAATGAGAGGCTCTAACAAACTCCCACAGATTCTAACAAAGACTCATTGACCAGTGGCTTGTGTAACAGACCAATATATGAAACTACTGTGAATCAGCCAAAAATATTTTCCATTATATCCAACCAGTTTAGCTTTCAAAATCAGCCAGGCATTTTCATTATCTTGAAAGTGATTCATTTGGTGTTTTGACAAATTCAGTTTATAAAATCAGATGTGAGAATCAGGTTCTCCCTCCCTTAACACTTTTTGTTTTCTTCACACACTCCCCCTGTAACATGCAAATCCTGACAAATGATGCATCTTTCTACAGATGAACTATTCACACCTCCAGGGCTTTCCAATTCAGGGAAAACGCCCGAGCTCAGCAAAAGCAGCTGAGATATGGCTGTAAATAAGAAAGTGATGCAGAAAACAGGGAGGAGGGATGACTGCTGATGGGCAAGCACAGCCTTCTTCTTACAAGACAGTTCATTAAACACCTTTCACAGGCACCGTGGCACCGCGCCTGGAATGAAAAGTACGATATAAGCTCATGTGGGTCAAGGGGTCAACCTACTATTGAAGTCCACTGATAAATGCTGAGGCAGGAGCAGGAAGTGAACAGCCACACACCGAGCAACCTGAGGTTATTGGAGTCGCTGACTGTATTACATTTATCTTGAGACTACTTTATCTCGACAGAGAAACATCTGGTCCTTCCACCTCCCTCTGCCCCTTACGTCCTAACAATAAACACTTGAATTGAAGGAGAATAATGAGGAAGAATATTAAAGGAGTATCAGCACTGTGGAGTGTTTGGGCCACACTGAGTAGATTGTCCTCCAGAGCCAATGTGTGCCACTGGAATATGCCTCTAAGATAACTTGGCTTTGTTCCTTTTTTCCTATGCAGTCAGATCTGAAATGTAATATCGGTGTGACCATTGCTGTGTGGGATAATTTAATTTTGCCTGAAATGAAAACAAATAATAAGAGGGTAATCTGTCTTATGGTATTTAATTAAACTATGTCTTTCTTTTGAGAATTCACACGGCTTTAATTTGTAATGTAGCAAATGTAGCTGTATAGATAAGCAGCCTGCAAGTTTTGATGGACTTTTTGTGGGGCATACCACTGACAGAGAGGCAAATTAATGACCTCCCTTGAGAGCAGAACGGGTGTATGGGGAGGCTTATAAATAGAGCGATGGTATGATGGAAAGTCTGTGATATCTGTGTGTAACTCTGACGACCCACTAAGACTGGGGAAAAAAAAAAACTTCTCAGGCTAAAGCAGGTATAGACCTTATTGTTTCATTCAGAGTTAATCGCAGACATTCTGTCAAACACAGAAATGGTTGTTTTAAACTGCTCAGCAACCATAAAACCACTCTTCATGTCAAGCTGTTGCACAGAGTTGACATATCCAATAAACCAGCAAAAATGACAAACCATCAAGGCCCTGTCTTGATATTGTTTGATTTTAAAGTTCTGGTCAGTCGAATTTCACCAATGGCAAATAGTCTTCACAGTTACGACCTCTAAACCTCTTCTTTCACAGTATTAACAGCTCCAGGGAAGAGGATCGCTTTGCTAATAATTATGAAACCAGAGTGGATGGTACAAATACATCTTTTGAACTTAAAATTTATTGACAACGAAATTAGCAAACTTGATAACTGACAGCAATCAATCAGTAAACTTCTTAGTTCTAAGAGTTTTTTTTAATTTAACTAATAAATTTATCAAAGAATGTTAAATCCTGAGATCAGATCTTAGAGAAATCAGTTTACTGAAAAGCACTAGTATGTTAGCACTTGGTTCACTCTTTACAGTTGTTTACCAAATCGCATTGTGAATAGTTAGTGAATAGTTAATATGTTAACGAGATTAAAGGTCCAGTGTGTTTTAGGGGATTTAGGAGTGTGTGTGTGTGTGTGTGTGTGTGTGTGTGTGTGTTTGTGTGTGTGTGTGTGTGTGTGTGAATTTCGAGGCTCTCGTAGACGTTTGGAAGGGGATGGTGAGTGGTGGGTTATTTCATCATGTACAACCTGCGACTGACCTTAAGGCAACAATATGTAACTTGATCACGACCACGGCTTCGAAAAACAACTTAGTAAAATGAGGTCATATTTTGCAGATAAAATGTCCTCTGGTTTTCCCTCTGATGTCTGCCTCAACTCTGATTCACGGAGGTTCCTGAAAGCAACATGTAGGCTGCCTGCAGACCAAAGCTGCAGCTGCAGCAGCGGGTCGTTGTTGGGGACAGCTCCACTGAATTAAAGGCTGCAGACAGACAAAACAGTCGTAGGACATCAGAGGGAAAACCAGAGGACATTTTCTCCATAAAATATGAGCTGCTTTTAATAAAATTGCTTTTTTGTGCAACATATTAATGTGTATCTTTAAGTTTTGTTTTTGAAGCCGCAGGTCCCAGTCAAGTTACATATTGTTGCTTTAAGTCCAGTTTGCAGGATTTTAGGGGATTTTGTCTGATGTGAATGAGCCTTTAGGCTGGTCTCTGGTTTAATTTATATCTGATCCTTTGTCAGTTTAGTCTTAACCTCCTAGTCTAGTTTGTGTAGTCTCATGCAACAGCAAAGCATTGGACAGCCAATTTATCCATGTTATAATACATAAGGAACATGTTGATGACAGGTGTCACATCACAAACAAGCACACTTAACACTCCCTTTCAACACCAGACTTGACTCCAAACACCTCAAACCAGACAATCTTAGCTTGGTCTGTGCCCCTGCTCTCGTGATGAATCAGTATACTTGAGGATGGAGGCTGGAGACAAGGGGACTGGCAGTTAATAGGAGAGTGAAATGAGACTCTCCTTAAGTACCTCTGCACCCTGTGTGCACATCAGGACTTAAGTAGTCCCTGAAGTAAGGTTATCACATCAACTTTTCTGTGCCTTCTTTGGTGGGTAACAGCTCAACAGCTTTCACTGAAATCCTCCAGCTGTCATTAGCATGTGTATATGTGTCGCTCTGTAACTCAAGGCTCTGCATTCATTCAGTAGAGACAAACTGAGTGGAAGCTTTGGTTGATCTTTCATAAAGGTGTTCATAAGAGAAATCTGCATGGCAACTTGCATAGAAAGTCACCATTTCTCAATAATATCAATATTGGCACTGAAATTAATTAAATTCAAGAAACTTCTTGAATGAAACACATTTATGATAGTTGAAATTTATTTAAATGACTTTTTTTGGTATAGAAACTTGAAAGGGTTGTTTGAGAGAAAATCTATACAGGTTTCTTCCTTTTGTTCTAGTTTTAGTGAATTTATTATTTTGTCCTACATTCAGACTCAAGAAAAGCTCTCCTGGAGTTGCTAGTCTGTCCTTATTTAAACTTAACACACACACACACACACACACACACAATTTGTCAAGTTAGAACAAGAGTTTGTGATTGATATGAAATAGGTGTTATTTCATTCATATGTGGGTGTCAGATAGCAAAGTGAGATTCTCTTTTGGATGTATTTCCTTTATTATTTTGGAGCTCTTTTTTCTTTTAAGCTGTGTCACAAGCAAGTCTTTGATTGTTTTTCACGAAAAAATGACTTTCTGTGTGCAACGTGCAGGAACAAGAATCATTGAGCTCCAGAGCTTGTCACAGAATTTTGACAGCACTTGATGGAGCTTTTTATCCCTTTACTTTCACCTTTTGTAGCATTAGTGGTGTTGACACAGTTTGGACATCAAATACAACCGAAATGATTTGTACAAACTTTCTTGCAATTTGTACAGCTCACAAATCCTGCTCTCTGTGCGTTTCTGTGAGGACACTGTGTTGTCTCTACCTTCAACTGAAGGAAAAAAAGGCTCAAATTAAATCTTGTTTCTCTTTGATTGAACAGTGTCCTGTCAGATATTTACTCGCCTTATATTGGAATGGATCAGAGCTGGCATTAGGTACTTGCAAGTCATTAAACATGACCTTTTCTTCAAACCAAAATCAATCACCTCAAAGTCACAGCCCTGCCTTATCAATACTCAAACCAAATCAAATGTGCCATTCAATAGAAAGCCACTGCAGTTTTCTAAAGATTTCAGCTCTTCAGCAAAGAGTCATTCAACCATTGCCTTCCACTGTTCTGCTGCATGACAGACGATGAAGAAAAGGTGTAATTGGTAAGGAGTTATGACCTTGCACACATGGTCCTCAAGATGTTGAGATCTGTATCAGTGTTATTCTTTAATTCAAAGCATTTTCAGGAAGATGCAGACAGCTTAAGACAGAGCACATGAGTAGGATTATAAAACCCACAAAGCTGCAGCTTGTTGTTTACTTGAATGATTTTGGTTAAGGATACAGATGATTACCTGGTGTGGGACGCACACTTAGATGAAATACCAGGATTTGGCAGTAGACTCAGTCTCTTATTATAATTTCAAAAGCGAGGCTTATTAACCGTGAATGTTTTCATGAAAGCGCAGTTAATCATTGTATTTGGATTACTTTTGCTTTTGACACATTTCCATCGGTAAACAGAAAAAGTGCAACCAAAATCGGAATATATAATCCTGCCAGTCTTTTATAACTCGCTGATCTTTAATGGAAGAGACCTTTTTGTGAACCTCTAAACATTTTCGTCTCCGATTTATTCCACACAACTACAATCCAGCTGGTAATATCCCTTGATATGGTAATTGACCATTGGTAAACACTATTTATCATGCAGCTGCATTGGGAAATTGCAATTTGAGCAAATCCTTCTCTTAAAAATCAGTTTTCATTGTGCGGCTTCAGGGAGAAACACAACCTCTGAGTTCGTTGCTGAAAGACCGCCTGCATTTACAGTATGAGGTCTGAGGACAATGAAGACTGTATTCCATTCCTCTGTTGGAAATAACTTCTTAAGGCTAGTTCCTCCTAACAAAGAATGTCTGTCTGCCTGTCTGTCTGTCTAGACGGATGTCAGAGTAGCTCACAGCTTAAATCTGTGGTTGAAAGGAAACTTGAGCTACATGACTCGTAAACAGGCTTTGGTCTGCAGCTTTGAAATCATCTGAGGACTCTGAAGAATGAGTATGAACAAATGCCGATAGACACATTATACAGTCTGATTGCTAAAAGCACTTATATAATCATATGGATTTTGCAGCATAGAATAAAGGCTTCAAAAGACTGCTTTGATCATTTTTGAGTCATATTGAAATGAAAATGTATTTTTGTCTTCTTAGAAGTTTGACTTAATGATTACACATCTTGTTCTCACGCCACTGTGTTCCACAGCCTGTCTCTGCTATAAAGGAAGTGGTCACAGATTTCATCACACAGCAGCAAATGTCTGCAAGTAAAATGTTTTTCTTAAGCAAAGAAATTGCTTCCTTCACTAGTTATGCATGTTAATCAGGAAAACAGTGTATTTGAAGTACCTTTATACACTATTTACAATGCATTTCACATAATAACAGGGTATCTATAGTAGTCTTGTCTCAGCCATGCTCTTCAGTCACCTGTAGCATGTTTGTGTGATAATACACATCATGTCCATTTCACGAAGCAGCTATCTACACCAGGTATGTAATGGCTCGTCTTTATCTCTATTGAGTCTATTTTTCTCTTGCATTCAACTCTTTCTTTAAAATGTCAGGAAAGGTGTCAATACTTTCTTACTGATTTGCCAAGGCTATCTTTGAACACGTGGTAAAGAAGTACTGACCAAATGGACACAACATTTTCCAAGGTGTTGTCTTTGAAGTAAGCTTATAAAACCTCTCTCCTTGACACATGCATCCCAAATGACATGATTGAGACCTGCTGACGTACAGTTACCCTTCGTCCCTTCAATGGACTTCTATCACCAACTCCCCCATCCCATGACATGTCTTTAAACATGCTTGTAGACAGAGTCGAAACATGACAGCTGCTTCGACTGTAAGCGTTCGGGACAACAGTGCCTGAAATTTAAGCTTCTGTTGCTGTCCAACCACGTGGACACCAAAGCAACATCATCACTCTGAGAAAGCAAACACACTGCCAAGTTATTATATTCATCAAACAACAGCAGCGCTCATACTGTCTTACAAATGGAGGACCTGTTAATCGATACACTCCTATGGCTCTGTTTTCCCTGCAGACATAACGTATGCTTGGTGCTGAGGCGCTGGAAGCGTTGCATGTACATAAGATATCGACGACAGCAGCTTGTCTGGGTTTTGTCAGCAAGCAGATGATGCAGCCGAGCACTGAAAAACCATATGGTCTGAGAATGCTCTTAACAACAAAGAACAGACACACAACAACATTTAATTTACCTTATTGGTTCAGAGAACAGTCAGAGTACATCTGCGTGGCCTTTCTATTTAATGTGAGCTTCAGTCAGTAAGATTAAACAAAAAAGGAGAATTATTTTATCAAACAAAAGCAATAAAGTGGCTCCCTCATGTGCTTTTCCCATCTGACCTCCTAGTGACCTTAACCGCTCAAACTGTTTTGTCTTTGTTTATGGAGCGATGAAGGGGAGGGTGAGGGAGGAATGGAGAGAGAGAGAGAGCGAGTACTGTAAAGTCTGTGGACAGAGAGATCCCTCTACGGCTACAAAGAGCGATGACATGTTTGATTACATTTATGTTTGATTGAGTTCAGTGCTCCCTTAAGCTAGCTTGGAGAAAATGAGATTTCCCCTCCCAAAATATTACCCTGCATCCCTCTTGCAAGCCATCCATCAAGAGCCTATACGTTTTACCGCTTTGCCAATTTTACAGATCCCATCAGGCACTTTCTGCCTCGCCCTCTCTCCCACACCACGCACTGATCTGACCAAAATAAGCCACCAAGACATTATAATGATTACATTCTTTGAAAGTCAATGAAATCCTTGAAGCAAGCTCACACTACGATACCAGCTCTCCACGTTTTTGAACACTGCAGAACAAACAAAACTCTTTAATTATTTACATTAGCAACATAAATTTCAGTCTTAACGAGAGGCCGTATGTAGCGCGACAGAATTGCATGCTGCTAGTTGCGGTGATATATGACATTCCACACTGTTTCACAGCCTGAATATGGCACCCTGCTCCCAACAAATAGCGAGAAATACCGCATGCCACTCATAATGGCTGTTATCTATCATTAGAATGAGGCAGAAACTGCCAAAACAAATATGAGAGAGGAAACTTAAGATCTCTTAGTATACGTGATGTATATTTTTTGCTTTATGTGTCCTTTTACCTTTGCCTTTTGAACTATAAGGGGAGCAAAGCAGAGAAAAGACACATACAGTATATTGCCTTTGATTGCATCAGGCAGTATTTATGTGCTCTCAATCTGTCAGCCTCATTGTAGACATCCATCTGTCTCTAATCGCATGGCAGCAGAATGGAGGACACTTGTATAAAACTGTGTGGTGACACAAAAAAGTCATTTTTTGTCATTTATTATATCTTTCTTAAGTTGATAGATTGATGCCATTGTGTTAAACTGTGCACATGTGGAATGTTTACCACTAAAAAATACTCATAAGTGGATATCAACACATAATTGTGTACCTGGTTTGTAAAGACATGCCAGGAATAATCACTGACAAGACAGTTGGCAGTGTGTCAGTTCTGGTTTTATCTCACTATGGAAACATTGTCTTCTGACAGCACCAAAGGATCTAGGGTGTTGTTGCTCTCCACCATTACAAATTGGGACCCGGCCAAAATTTTGGTTTGCTGATGCTACCGGCCAATATTGGCGTATTGCATGTATATCTCTATTGGCGTATATGTTCTCCAATATGCATTGATATTAAAACAATTTTTTAAAATTACTTGGACTCTAACTATGCAGCTTGTCCAGCAGAGGGAACTTCGCTGTTTAATAACTAATAAGTGAAGTGTTTGCTGTTCAGTGCACTGATGTTTGGAGTAAAGTTTGTTAAAATGGAAGATGTCTTGCCTCCGTTAGCCTACATATCTTTGTCACAAGTATTTGATAGCTACATTTATCAGATGATATATCAGATATCTCAGTGTTCTTGCTCTCTCTCTCTCTGTAAAAATTCTATATTGATCGGACGTTAACAAAAAGTCTATGTTCTAAAGACGCTGGGTGGTCAGACACTTACACATGAGAGGTTTATGGAGATAAGTGAAGTGTTTACTGTCCAGTGCACTGATGTTTGAAATAAAGTTTAAATGTAAGATATCCTGCGTCCATTATTATATTTTTGTCACAAGTACTTGACAAAGGTACTTAATTCATACTCGGCCAGTTTTAAATATATGTATAATTTCAGCCTATACCAAAATTTTCTTGCTCTCTAATATGGGTCTCAGCATTTGCCCCCCAAACCCTATCAGTCATTCCTTGTACACATCATGTTGTACTTGACATTATAATGGCCGTTTGATAGAAATATATGTCTAAAGTTATTGTCACATATGTGCAATATTTTGAAGCCATCTGTGAATTGATTTACTCTCTTACAGACCCAAAACGTTGGTAGTAACATCTAGTTTGTTTTTAATTTAATTGTTTCGAGACCTAATAGACTGCTAATTAAAGCTTTCAAAGATGAAAAGATATCACTGTGAGGAAAATCCTGCAACCAAATTTTCATTGTCACTCTTTCATAATTTTGACTCACAACATCTGTGCAGGCTTGGGAGGCAGATGTGGAGGTATGCAGATTGTCATAAATATAAATAATTTTGCGAATTCTAGCTGTATGTTTTTATGCATACAATCAAAGGTTTTTATGAATTGTACATGACCACCTTAAGACAAAGGCGCAATAAAATGCTTATAAAAGCTTGAGGCATGTTGTGCTTGTGCCTGTGGACTTATGTTGCTGCCTGCCTTCACTTGACTGCGTCCTCTCTAGCGTGATGCATCTCTTCCCAGCCATAAAGCCGGATGCTGTTGGTTACCTTGACATGGAGGACGCACATAAAAAACACATTAGTCTGGGTTATGAGAATCAGTTCTGTTCGCTGCTGCAGGCTGTGTGGAAGTCATTTTGACATTTAAACTCTAGGGATTTTCTTGTTTTATGGATATAAATGAGAAGGGAAAAATCTTGCTCAGTATCACGTTAAACCATATCATAATGACAGTTAATTTAACCAACAATTAAGGTATTAATACTGATCAGTAAGCAGACCTAACAGCACTGGTGTCAGTAAAATCCTCCTTGGTAAAAAAAAAAAAAAAAAACTTCTATCAAATTTAGGTTAAGAACAGCAGCAAGGATTAAGTTGTAGCTTGACTTCTTTCCAAATTTACATTTCCCTGGTAGATGCTACCTATTCCCTAACTGCGGAAGGTTATCTCTCATAGACCTGTCTCCTCACCACTGTTGACTGATGTGTTTGCTGTTGTGTTTAGTGCAGCTCCTTCTACCTCCCTACAGCAGCACAGTTTGGATGCTTTGATCACGTCTCAGCTAAGGCTCCTTGGCTCTCTGCTAGTGATGATCGCAGATTGCCATCATATACAAACTCCCTCTGGACTACTTGGGTAGGGGATTTGAGTTGCTTATCATCCGTGTGGAGACTGCGATGCAAGTTGGTGTGATTATGCCACAGTGCAGCAACAGCCCTGGGAGAGTCTAGACTTCAGCATCACCTGGCATCAGTGAGAAACAATGAGATGCAGCTCACATTACAGTATAATGTTTCCACCCTCAGTGACATGTGATGTTCACATTTAGTTCAAGACTTTTAATTAACTTGCCTGTATACAGAAATAACTCTCACATTTATTCCAGAAAAGCCGTCTGGCCCACACAAGTATTATTTTACAGAAATCGACTTTAACATTATAACTCGTCCTATTAATCATATCCAATTCCTGTCCTGTTATTATACAGTTCTATGGAGGCGAAATAGCTCACACAAGACAGGCTTAGTAAACAAATGGCTCCAAATGATGCAATCTATCAATTCGAGAGGGACCTGCAAATACCAAGCTGTCAGATCCAAATGAAAGTCATTAGTTTGCAACGATCAGAGCCGTCGAATACCTCCAACACAGACAACCTGCTGGAGTGCAGTCGACAGCTATTCTATTAATAACAACCAGGATGGCACCTGCCACAAAGAGGCAGTGATCAAGGTCGTGGAGCTTACAGGTGTTTACTGTAATCTGTTATTCAGGTGCTCAGTGCCATATTACAAATTAATTCCCATTTTGTCATGCATACTGTACATAGAGAGGGCTGAGGTATCTTCAGGAACATTTTTTGTTGTGTGCATGTATGTGGGCTTCCAAATTTCAAGTACAGCATTAGGTATAATATGCAGATATTATGTATACTATATTTTGTAGTGAAAGTGTGCTTGAATCATATTTTCAGGGTTAATGTATATGAAAAGCTGTCCGACATGGTTTGCATGTTTACCATTTTCCACCAATACATTTTGAAAAATCTCCTTTGTGAAAGTGTTTGATCACCCAGCATTTTCAAAACATGGACTTTTTGTTTGACCGATATGGGATTTTTAGGGCCTGTGCTGATTCCAAAGTAAGAGAGAAAGATAATCTGATATCTGATATATCAGCCAATATTCTGTATATATAATATCATCTGAATGTTGTTATTAAGTACTTATTACAAATACATTTAAAGAGTCAGGATGTCTTACATTTCAACAAACTTTTGGTGCATTCCATTACCCTCGGAAGTCAGATTTCAGACATGGGAGTGACTTCATATCCAAGCTGACTGTGTTCCAGTTACAATGGGCCATTGTCAGCTATTGTCATTGTCAGCACTGTTAGCTAATACCAGCCGATAACAACACACTGCATAATAATTTGCATGCAAAAGCAACATAACATGTCCACAGATGGAAGTCGAACAACACTGTCGTTATGACTTCATTTAACGATACAAAAACAAGACTTATAACTAATAAACATTTTAATGTACAGCTTTTTCACTGCTGATGCACAGAGCAGCCAGCTTGGATTTCAAGCTTGGGGTTATGGAAGTTCCTCCGAGTTTCCAAGCTGAGGTTCTGACTAGGGGGCGTTCCTGATGACATAGTAAACTGAAAAGTCGGAAATTCCGACTGCCAAGATCCACTGCAACACACCTTTTATCCCAAACATCAGTGCATTAAACAGTAAACACTTTGCTTATTAGGTATTAAATAATGTACTGGCCTCTGTTGGACAAACTATGTAATTGCACAATTTTAACTCACTCATCCATTTTTTCCCAGCCTTAAAAAAACAGTTTTGATGTCAGCACATATTGAAGAACATATACACCAATACTGATATATTTGCTATAGGCCAATATCGGCCAAAAATATAGGCAAATCAGTATATTGGCAGGCTCTATTATTTATACCACCTCAACTGAACGGTGTAAAAAGCCGAATAACCTGTATAGCTGCTAATTGACAATTTGCAGTTTGAAGTTCTAACTGTCCAATTACATGTGTAATCTGGACAAAATATTTAAATAGATACTATTTAGATTACTGCAGATATACATTTTTGTCCTTTTCTGTAGTTTAGAGTTCAACCTGGTTTATCAGTGAGTGTTTGCGGGATACTAAATATTTTTCGCACTAAATTATCTTAAATTATCTGGCTAGGGAATCACATATGGGAAAATATTTGACTCTGTTTGAATTCCTCTAATTGAAAGAGTGTGCATAAACATTTTAGAGGATAAAACAGGAGAGTAAAGCATGCTTTTTATTTTTTGTCAAGTGAGTGTTAATTAAAAAGTCTGTATATCAAATCCTCATCTGAAACCCTCAGAGCATCACAGCACCGACCACAAAAATAACAATCTACCATCACCCAAATCATCCTGGTATGTCTCGAATGTCTCCAGGGCTTTGCTGTTCAGTATCCAGTTCACCATTTTGAGCTCCCCATCTAACTGAGCTCCTATTTTCTCTCCACATTGTTTGATTTAATTATGTTATCTATATTTGTCTTGTCTGGATTTGTGTGTGTGCTGCAAAAGATAGACTCTTTGTTAAAGTAGGGCACCTCTCTCATTAGACACTCCCAGGAAGAAAAAACCTGCAAGAGGGTTTTGCACTTCATTATAATTCTTACCAACAAGAAAGTACTCTACTTTTTCCCCTAAATGATTAAGCAGGTCCTTTCTGGCTCAGCGTATTTAACTGTGGCACTTTCAGATAGATGTTTTGCAGCCATTAGTGGAGGAGGAGAAGAAGCGGAGCTAACATTTAAACGGCAATGCTATGCACATGCCAGCACTCTGTTGTCTATTTCAACGTGGTTTTCTTGCATTGCCTTTTTTTCTTACTACTTTCAGGCTGCAGTCACTCACATGTTTGATTTAAAAGAACAAACAGGAGACACAAGCTGGATTCCAGTGTGATGTGTTACTTATTTAATGAACAAACTGCTGACATGATTGACATAAGTAGAGAACTCCTTGTGAGTATTAAATCTGTGATGACCCAAAGAGAGAGAATTTAAATGAGATGTTAATATTTGAACATATGTGAGACATTCAGCAGTGTTTCAACGAGTTCCTGTTTTTTTGGTACTACAGTGTAATTCTGTATGCCCTCCAAATATTTCTGCTTTTGCATCAGTGGAACAGAAAGAGTCATTTTTGCAGCCAAGGCCTCACAGTTAATCTTTGTTGATTTCAGACTAGAAGGACTGTCTACTTTTTTAAAGAATAATGAATTTTAGTTAGAAAAAGGATGTGTTAGGATGACTGGACTGGACCTTGATTCATAATTTAAATCAAGGCTATTCGAAATATGTAGGAGATGGAAAAAAATTGATGTGTTTTGAAAAGTTATGTTAGAAAGACAGAAATTAGACATTTTTGATTTGAAAAATATTGAGATTCAACTTGTTAAACCATTACTATTTTAAGATAAAATATTATGGTAGTGATAGTATTATTGACCTTTTAAAAAAAAAAAAAAAAAAAACTGATTGGTTTCAATTAACGGGAAATATTGGGTAATAATGGGTGAAACATTGTATGTACATATAGGCATTAAATTTTCACAACCATGTCCTTCAAAATAACTGTCAACGAGAAAGTCTAATTTTGTCTAACCATTTGGTGCTTCTGTGCTTCAAAATTACAGTTACAGTAGTTAATTTACTGTTTAACTGTTCAAAATTTTGCTAAAAAAGTTGATTCCACTTAGCCTGGAAATATGAAAAATAATCCTGGTTCTGATTTTTGAGGAAGGTCAATAAAAAAAATTTAATATTATATATAATTATAATTTAGAAGTAATTAAAGCCTGTGGATAGCTTGTAGATGACATCAAGACTTTCTAAGAATAGGAAACAACCCCAGATAGCCCTCAAATGAGAGCAGGATGAAGCATGAAAAATTTGTTGGGTAAAAAGTTTTGCGATATGTGCAAGTTTTACTAACAGTGAAGTATTAGTTTGTTGTACTGTGGGGCAATGTTTGATGTCCTCTAAAGATGGAGCAGTGTTCAGCCTCAGGGCACAGAAAAGGAGAAGTTCCTGCAGCCAAGGCCGTACAGTTACTCTGTGTGGGACTGATAGTTCACTCAGCAGCACCCAAGGCGAGAGAAACTGGCTGTTGGATCAGAGCAACACTGTGTCAAACTGGGCTCGAGGACATCCGTCCCCTCAGCCACATATCCCAAGCATAACCGAGCTAATGGGACTTCCCAGACAGAATCATGGGAGTTTGAAAACCTCTAAATGATGGGAGTAGCAGGGCCACTGCACTGCCGTCTGAAAGGTTTAGAGCTCGACTCAACCGGAGATTTAAATCCAGCAACAGCAGCATGCTGAGTCAAAGACTTGTCTGAATAGCAGTTGCTCTAATCTGAACTTTAGTAATACCCCTGTGACTGCGACTTAAAATGTATCTCGTAATTTTTTTTCAGCATTTTTTCATCACACTGTGAATCATAAGGTCTGTTACAGGACATTTTTAGATAGGAGTATCCCAGGGGCAGACAAAATGAAGAGCGTGTATTCATTTCCTTTTGATATGTTATCTGTGCGACGATCTGAGTGACAGACGCTGTTGTAAGAGGGTAAGTACTGCGGATAGAGAAAATGATACACACAAAATAAAATATTATCCGCGGCAGCAAACATTTCCACAGTTTTTAATTCTCTCTCTACCCCTGGATACTTTCAGCTTTATTTGACACAGTTTTAAATATCAAGTAGACAGGGAGACTTTTTTTCTGAATGTTGAAAATGGCTAAGATGCCTCTTGGTATGCAAAGATTGTTGTTAATCTGCATCTCAGGGATAACCATTGTAGGAGTTAAGTATTACTTGATTTTGTTCCATATATCTAGCATTTACAGTATGGTGACTAAAATGCAGGTATCTTGTGTCCAGTGGAGCAAATTGCATCATTATGTCGAGAGGTCACTGACATTTGCAGGAACTTTGCTACCAGGAACGCTATTACTGAAGTTATTCAAGTTAAACTCGATGCAATATTTGAGTGCACAGAAAGTTTTCACAGGTGGAAAGTGGTCGATATCATTTTAGTGACATCTGTCAATTCTGAGTGGTATGTTACTGGCAGTTTTTGCATATGCCACTGCTGTCCTACTGGCTTGTTATAAACTTTAGAGACTGTTCATGTTGTGAGATTGGAGCACTGCACAGTAATGTGCATGTAGCAGGTGCGAGCTATAAATGTAATGAGTACATATTTTGTAGTAGCATTGCTTGTTTATTATCAGTGCCTGAGATACATGCATGCTTATAACCACTGGTGTGTGCGTATGCAATTTCCCGACTCCCGGGCAGGAGCAAAACCATGTCAGAGCCTTATTTTCAAATTTTTAAGTGTAAATAATATGGTATGTTTATTGTTTGTTAAAGCAGGTTTTACCATTCTTTTATGAGCTTTCTTTAACTAAACAACATGAATTACGTGATTCACATAACCTGTGCTTCCCACTGGATTTTGACAGACTGTGGGGAGTTCAATGCCTAACACCTCATGATAAAAATGAATAATTACATTAACTTATTTTATTTTATTTCCAAGAAAAAATGTCAAAAATTTGCTTCCAGCTTCGTTCCAGCTTCCCCAATGTGAGAATTTGCTGCTAGTCTTCATTACATAAAATAAATGACGCGTCTTTGGGTTTTAAAATATATTGACATATCAAAACAATTGACATTATGCCAACGTGTTACTTTTATTCAAACATAGGAACTGGAATGTCAGTGGAACGACACTCTATTTGGTGTACTGTTGTCACTGCAGCAGCATGTCATGACATACAGTGACATACACTTTTGATGTGCTTAAATCCCAGTCAGAAAACAGTAGCAAACCCCTAGTTAAAGCAACTGTTAAAAGTTACCTACCACAGAGAGTCAGATCTCTCTACATCACGCGCGGCACACCAGTGTGGAGGTTGACAGACACATATATGAGTAACAAAGGAGACTGTTGTATTTTGTATGTAAATGTCGAAAGCAGCAGCAGCAGTGTTTTAACCAGTGTATGATTTACAATAGTTATGCCTGTGTGAAGTACAAGATGACAGTAAAACACGAATTACTGACAGTTTTTAAGCACCAGGCTGGTAGAACAGCAGCAGTATACTATGAAAAAACACTGAGAATGAACATATGCCACCAAAGCAAACGTGATATACCATCAGCCACTTTTCTTTTTCCACTTGGTGCCGCTGAAACGTTGGTTGATCTCTTCGTGGCTACAGTCCAAGCTCCAGCAAAAGGGACTCCTCCAGCAGAATAATGTGCTCTGTCAATTTTAATGCAGCTCCCCTCACACTGCGAGGGCAAATGTCTGAAGCAGGTGTAAGCAAACTGAGAACAAGTAAACTGTAAAAGAAACCCAGATTATTTTTCTGATATAATGAGCCCTGACCCGATATTTCAGGTTAGCTCACTTGTTTGTGCTAACATCCTTGTAAAGTACATAACTCTTAACTGTTCCTCACTCAGTTTGTTATGGAGCATATCTAGTATATTATAACTGTCCCTCTATTTGCTCTTAACAGATTCTTCAGGGAGATGATTAGCTTAGTTACTGTTAAGCTAGCGGGGCTCCATGTAGCTGATCATCATGGCTAACTCTGCCACCGCCAAAACCCTCAGGAAGTCATGATGTTTGTCAGGATGTGGAGCATTTGGTGTCCTCTCTGTAACCTCCTGAAACACTTTAAATATGCATATCCCCCCTGAAATTAAACTTAAGAAATATTGCATTATTTGTTGTGTTACAGTGGTAGTCAAGCTGATTTGAACACGGTATTATCTCAAGATAAATCAATGTTCACAGCGTGAGCATTCACCACATTTCAAGACAACACTTTTTATGATAAGGTGAAGCAGGATTTGTGTGAATTTGCTGCTGAAGAATCTGCTGAAGTCAGCACTGACCAGTTCCCTGTGGAATAAACCCAGCACCTTCTTGAATCTGTATCAGGCGGCTTCCTCTGCAGCCGGAGCTCGTTTGCTGTAGGCCACGAACTCGGTGGACACTGGCTGCATACGCAGAAATGTGTGTGTGAAATTCATTTGAACTCCAGAAACCATCTGTGAGAGGATGAGGTTGGTTGTGTTTCTCGTTCTTTCTTCTCTGTCTGGAAACCTTTGATCAAAACACCATCTCCATGTTTTGTTTTGTTTTAGATAGATAGATAGATAGATAGATCTTTCTTGTCATTGTGCATGCACAACGAAATTACAACTGTCCACTCATGCTGTAGCAAAGGTGATAAAGAGCATAAGAATTAATAATAATAATACATATCAATAAGCTAAAAGAGCAACAAAAAAAACCCTTAGCAATAAAAAAAATATATAAAAACCATCAGTAGTACAGGATGGCTGGGATGAAAGTGCAAGTGCAACAGCCATTATTTATTTTTAGATAAATAAATAATTTGCAGCTGCATCAAGTTGGCAGGTTTGAAATTTGCAAAGTTTGCCAATGATGATGACATGATGCTATAGTGTGCAAACACTCCACCGGTGTTTGTGCTGCACTGTTTGCAGCTTTCATTGCTTGTGTTTCAATGAGCAAAGTTATTTTGACTAATGATGTGTGTGAATGTACAGTGAATTTAAATTTGTTTTTCTTCAGAACACTTTGTTAATTATGGCCTGACTGATATAGGATTTTTAGGGTCAATGCCAATACCGATATTAGAGAGCAAGAAAACTGTTGTATCAGACATGTAGGCCTATATCATGTATAGACTATATAATTTTAGCTGATATTTTGTATGTAAAATATTTCCTGAATGTATTTATCAAACACATTTGGCAAAGATATGTAATGGAGGCAGGATTTCTTCCATTTGAACAAACTTTATTCTTAATATCAGTGCACTGAACAGTTAGCGCAATACTTATTCGTTGTTAAATAACAGACTGTCCTCTGCTGGACAAACTACACAATTACACCATTTTAAATCACAAGTACAAGCATTTTTCCAGCCTTAAATAGTTTTTAACATCAGCAACATATCGGAGAACATATATGTTGATCCTGATATGTCTGCGATAGGCCAATATTGGCAAACCAACATCTTGGTCAGTCCCTATTGCTTTTGTTATACATGTATATTTGAATATAACATAACAAATACTAAATGTATTGGTTACTTAGCACTGTAACTTTTTGTCTTAGATTTTTTTTCCTTGACTATGCAAGAAAAAAAAAATAAGAGAAAAGATCCTGATTAAAATTTAAACAATGAACCAATAAACTATGTTAGAGGTTGCAATATTTAACCTTGACTAATTTGGCCAGTTTGTTTTTCCATCTCATTCATGTTTAACTACACTCAAACAATCATGAGGGCTTTGTCTTTCTCCAGTAAACTGTGGTTTGCTGTTTGATTAACTGATTCAGATGAGGAGATTTACTTCCTCCCAGCTGGTAAATAGTGCACTAGGGAGGCGAGAAAAACAAACGATAGCTCTGCTGATATTTCTGCTGAAGGGTAGAGAATATAAATCCCTTCCTCAGAGTGCATGACTGCGCATTTATTTCAAATCATAACTCAACACTGCTTACATTTGTTGAGCATTGCTACACCCTCATCAATAACACTATGGGAAACAATAATTTATGGAAATGAGCCAATTGTCTGTGTTGGAACAAGTAATTATTGTGTTTTGATGACTGAACCTTCTTCTAACTTTGCACATAGATTATTCTCGTTTATCTACTGACAATTATTGCCTTTTGGATCTGGTGCCGCTGATAGGTTGCAGGTGCTTAAAAAAATATGATTTTCTTTTGCACAAAAAGCTCCCACAGCTCCTCTTTATGTCATATTACTCAAACAGCAGTAAACAACGTTGTCAGAAAGTACTTGTATTCGCCAAATTCTGTTCATCTACTCCGAAATTGGGAAAGAAATGTCATTCCTTGTGTCTCATTAATCTCAGCAGGTGTGAGATGTCGGTTCATTATTGTCACTGTTCTAACTTTTCTCTGCATTTGTTCCCAACAAAAGAGGAAATCAGGCAACCTTTGTGTCTTTCTGAGTTCAGATGAAAAAGCCACGGCATCAATTGCAAATGCTGTGTCAACATGTGGGTTCTTGTCGAAAAAGGCAGAAATCTGACAGAAAAATCTGCCAACCATATTTGTTTTAAAGAATAATATCAGAATTGCGTTTTTGCAAAGTTCAGAGACTGACAAAGCTTTTATTCTCCTGATATCTGCATTTTTTTTTATTAGCCTACCAGTTACTGTATGTCTGTTGACTTCTCATTCTGAATTTCAAAGCTCGTCTTTGCCTCAGGTGCGTAAACAGTGATGAAATTGTATCTAATTTGGTGAAATAAGTTTTGTACCATGCCCCACAGTGCAACACCCTCTGAAATACTCAGACCGTCATCTTGAGAGCCTGTTATGGCTCGCAGGCATTTATGGTTTAATTTTTCTGATGTGTGAAACTTCAGCAGAGCAGTCCATGCAAGATTGTGGTTAATTTTGCAGAAAGAACACTTATCTCATAAGAGACATGGTTGTCTGATTTTTCATTTGTTTTAGACAAACACCTGGAAAAGTTTCAGCAGTGGCACTGATGATTAGACACCTGCAGAGATTAACGAAGGACAAGAAAAGGCATTTTATTTTCCTGGTTTTTAAGCAGCAGCAGAGCTGAATGTGGCAAACGCTCAGTACTGAACATTGTGACACACTTGTTTACTGCTGTTGGAATAATGGGCTACTATGGAAGGAGCTTTTGTGCAAAAGAAAATTAGATTTTTTTGCAGGCACCTAACTTAAATGATGGACTTTAAAGGTAATTTCTTATATTGCTCCCTAATCCAAACAAATGCTCGGCGGTTTAGAGGAAATTTTGGGATTTGAGTTCGTTACTTGGAGCTTTAACAAAAGTGTTACGTGAATCATTTTACACTGAGAAAGTATTTGCAGCCCTGTTGTTAAAAGTGTGGGAAAAAAGTAAATCTGAAACATTCTGTCCTCAGCTTCTGAACCGTTAACTTAAAGGATGTTTTTCAGTAGATGCACTAAATCCTGCTGTTGTTCACTGTCACTGATAAAACACGATGATTTGAAGTGGACATTATAAAGTCAATAAAGCAAATAGACAACACAACATGCAGAAGCATAAGCTATATATCTTCTCTGAATTTGCAGACTGACTGATTGTGATGGTGCCATATAGAGATAGAAGAGAGGAAAACAGCGTGCACACATTCACAAATCTCATGTGAATCAAAGCGCAATATAAATTTACCAACTTAAGCTTTCATTTGTGGATTTCCCATCTAATGTGTGATTTAGTTTACATATTACAGTTTTGTGAGCTATCTTTTAATATGTCTGAACTTTGCAAAGCTTTAAAAATAACTTGCAAGTTTTTGCTAATTTAGGTATCCAAAGGTATGTTCATAAGATAATGCTTCATAGTGTTACCTGAAGGCGAGGGTGACTAATTAAATTACTAGGTAAAAACTAAGATACATGACATAAGTATTTAATATTTATTTTACTTGCACTGTAATATTTTTTTAAAATTGTATTTGATACATTTCGAAGTGTGCCAAAAAAACGATTTTATTAAAGAATAGTAAATCTTCCATAACGAAAAATAGCCAAACTATACCTTTTAGCAGCCACGTGAACATGTTACAGACATTTTACATGTTAACCATCAGCATGTTGTCTCTGAGAGTGTGTTAGCATGCTGATATTAGCATTGCCCTCAAAGCAACTGTGCAGCTAGTGCGGATGTTGACCCCTAGCTTTGTTGTTAACTACAAATGCCACAGCAAAGGTTAGACTAACACAAACTTTAATTTGTTTCTGTCCCGAAAAATCATTATATTGTATGACTGCCTCTTCTGTTTGCTTACATTGAATTAATTTCACCTGTGCTGTTCGACTTCATTTTTAGCTTGATGCTGCAACTCAAATCTTATTTTCCTTGCAACAAGGAGAATGAAAGAAAAGCAAATGAAATAAAGCAATCCAAATGACAAAAACAAACATAAAAAGAAAACAAAGACCAAAAAAGCATCAATAACACCTTTTTTTGGAGAAGAATCAACTGCTGCTTGTGTTTGCTGCTACCACATTCACTCTGCATCTCAGCTTAATGAGCCCTAGTAAAGCAAACATTAGCTTCACTGCTGCTGCCAGTGCAACAGAGACGGGGTGTGTGCTGCCATGCCAACAGATGCCCAGAGCCAAGGGCAGGTATATTTTAGAGTGATGAAAATAAAGATGAGGAGGGTGACAAGCAGCATCAAAACATGATAAATGACACCATATCACTTCATGTTCAGTGCGGAGTGTCATTAATTTCTCAAGCGGGATGAACAGCTTCAGTGTCAGTGCACAGCTGTTCCTGTGTTCCAGTTCCACACATGCACATACTGCGCAAGAAGGGAATGAAATAAAAGTTTAGATTAACAAAGGAGACTGCTAGAGAATAATCTACACACTCTTAATTTTTAAACTGTCTCAGGGCATTTAGTGCAGAAGTCCTTCGCACTGTAGAACTTCTCCAACAGGCCATCTCTTCATGGTCGTCCCGTTATTAGAGCATCATAAAGGTGTCCCTTCTATGTAAAAAAACATCCCACTGTGTGCTGTGGAAAACATTCCATTGGTTGATTGAAATTATGCATGCATGCTGTACAAAGTCTTAATATAATGATCTAAATATTAATGAAGACATAATGCATACACTACTAAGTATTACATTGTGGATACGGTATGTCACCATCTGTATTGTTAGATGTGTTTGCAAAACTTTTGAACGGCTCGAAAAAATTTAATTCAAAATGCCATTTTGCAGAGATTGCTATTTCGTGACCAAACTGTGAAATGCCACATTCCCATTTTAAACACTCAGTTCGCTCATAATGAAGAGAAAGAGAAGTAGCACCTGTTAAAACAGTTACATGTATTAAATTACTTATGTGGCCCTGGATGAAGCTTTGTAAACTCTTTACTGACACTAGTGATGTCATCAATCCAATTTCAAAATGCGTTTTGTGACTAGTTGGCCGATAGGTTGTTTTTTTGTTGTTGTTTTTTTTAATGTAAGCACATAAAATAACAAAAAAATAAATAAACATAAAATAAATGAACAATTTTAATGAGGATCCCTTGGATACTTTTGATGCAAGTAAGTATCACAAACAAACATTTGTGCTCTCAAGTAAGACATAGTTTTTAGTTCCGTACTGTTGTTTCTCATTACTTTTCACAGCAGACGTTTTGACAAGTCACAGTTGGAAAAGTACAGGTTAAATGAATAGACTAATGAAGGTTGGACTCCATTATCTCAGCTGGATTTAGGGTCCTGGTATTGTCCATACTGACTTACTAAACTAACCTATAAATATTGGTGAACATCAGCAGGCTAGTATTGTCACTTTGCGCACATTAGCATTCAGCATTCTAACATTAGCATTTTGCTACAGATAGAGCCTCACAAAGCTGCTAACATGATACCACTTATGAAAGTTCCCAACTTAATGAAAGTGGAACATGAAATCGCTGAAGTACCATTTTAAGTAGCTGTTGACATCTGTTGTAGTTGGTTTATCCAATACATGTTATCATAATTTCTCTATAATTGCTGATGTTTGGACCTAATGCAGGTATTTTAGCCAGCAGCAGTTAGAAACCAGTCAGGCTACGTGAGAGCAGCATCATCTTTATGAATCAAATATAAGTTTGAAAGCTTCACATTAAATAATAGGTACTTGTTGGCCTGTTTGTGAACAATCGCTTGGGGAAACTAACCCCTAAAATACACTGGATGCGGAACGGCTCCGGAACGGCTCCGACACGGCGACGGAGTCGATACGTTTCCATT
>JAQLOL010000002.1:21762219-21785198 GCA_029783665.1 Naso thynnoides | reverse complement strand
GTAACAGTGATTTGTAATGGTTTTGAAAGGCACTGAAACATCATATTGTTCAATAGCTTTGTCTGATCGGGAAAAAACCCCAACAAAAAATGTATGATTTTTTTTTATTGACATGATGTTCAGCCTTACAGAAGACCCAGGGGCTTATATCCTTTTATTTGGTTAGTTGTTTTCAGTGTACAGTTAATGTTCTTACAGGCTATTTTTTTCCCCAATAATCTATATCTATTAAATCAAATTCCACAAAACTATTTCTTAATCCTGAAACCGTTTTGTCAAAATGAACATTTCATGGGAAACCAACAAAAACTTAAAATAAAAACAACATTCTTCCACATTAAGTATTTAAAGCAACACGTCCTCGACATTAGAGACCAAATTGGTGTTTGTCAGTTCCCTACGTAACTGCCAGATTTATGTTTACATTGGGCATAAAAACAACTAGTTTACACTGATGAATAGGTCATAGATTGGTCAAAATAAAAATATATTTAAGGTTAGAGAAACACCATGGTTTGGATGAATGGCTACTCTGTTGAAGTCCTATAATTAGCATGCCTGCTAAGGTTTCCTCACTTGTTATTTTGTGGCACTCAAACTGTTGTTATTTTCTGCGGATGATGACAGTGGTCATCAAAAATGAATTGGCATCCCAAGTATAACGCTATAATTAACAATACTGCATTATTACATCATTGAGGCCCATGTTAAATTCCACATTCACACATACATTACTTATATAGACTACTTGTATACAGTACTTACATACTTAATAGCAGCTTTAAATAGCAAAATAATCATCTGTATGTATTGCTGCGAGGCCAACATAAAATGACCTACAAGAAATGTTACGTCAGAGTGAACACTGCATGTTGAACTGTGCAACGAATGGTATAACATGACACAGATCACCAGTGACAAAAATAAAATGACCTCAGGATACAAAACGCTGCCTCAACGTAAAATGCGCAATGCTGGTTCCTGATTTCAAAAAGAATCTATGGCTGCTTTTATGCTGTTCTTATACTGACATTGTCAGGGCAGCTAAGAGGAAGAGTCTGTGGGTGCCATTATAAAAAGCAGTAGCGAAGTATACTGAATTCCAAGCATTTCAATGGCCCGTATCGCCATAAATTGAATTGTTATTGATACACTATTTCAAAACAAGAATTTAGAAAATTATCCTCAGAGAAGAAGTCAGAGGGCAGAAATGTTTAAAGCTTGCTGCTATTATGTAATTAAAGTAAAAGTAGCTTTTATTGTACAGAATAGAAATGTCAGATGCACAAGTTGAGATACATAAGAGACATAATTTGACATATTCATCTAAAGTTTAATAACAGCATGTCACCTTTTTTTTTCTTTTTTACAGAAAATCAATAGCAATATGCCTCAATGCTGCAATATGCTTCAATGCTGCACCGTAAAGGCCCAAACAGTGACATTCAGCTGCAGTAGGGCAAGCAGAGGTGAACACGTCAGGAAATGAGCCATGTTGTAACACCCGATTCAAGACGCTGCGTCAATATCCGTGTGTGTGTGTGTGTCTGTAATGGAAGCTCCTCAAATCTAGATAGCCTAATGATCACAGGTGTAAGAAACAAGGTAGTGGGGTGGTGACAAACAGACAGCTAGTCTGTAAGGATTTATCGTGTTTTTACCGAGTGAGGAAGCTCCTGAGACGATAATTAGCCTGTAAATGAGAATTGATCCTCCTCTGCCAGCTGGTAATGTTAATGTGTACAAATATTTGGAGAGCATGGACGATTGGCTTCTCTATTCTGTCTTTATATTTGCAGCCAATCTCTCTGGACACTAGTTTTAGAAATCAACTTATTTCGTAACATGGCATCCGCTGTAAAAACATGCAAATAGTCTCTTGTCTTTAACACCAGTGCTTCACCTTTGCACTGCTGTGGAAGCATTTAGTTGTAAGTGCTCAAGGGTATCAAAACAGGATAAGATGTAGACAAATTCATGTGACTAAAGAGGTTTTAAACATCAAACATGAATACTTTAGCTTCTTCAGACATCAAGGAGTAAAGGGGCTGAATGTTTAAAAAAACAGCTTAAAACATCTAGTAGATGAGTGGTGAACTGCCACGATGAAATGCTTTTTCTCATCCAGTGTTTGCCTGTTAGCATTTGAGCTGTCACAGTCACTGAACCATCATTTTATCATTTTATGTTTTTTTTAATAGCTAATTTTAATATAGAATAGAAACAAATCCGTTCTTGGCAAGTCTCTAAAAATCAGAACTTCTAAAGGAAAAGATTTTTATTAAGCAAATCGATGCCCCACTCCTCACACAGATCTACAGCCATTTTTTTTGGTGCTTTTTTTAAATGCTAAATTACCAGTTTGTCTCTGGAACATGTTTTAAATATATTCTCACAGTGTTGGGTGAGATTAGATTGATCAATTTCAAGGAAGTCAATGGAATTAATTTAAAAATTGTTAGGTAGAAATTCATGACAGCAATACTTTCCTTATTACGTCTTCTTGATCTCACTGATGCACACTGATTGAATTGTGGGAAATTGTGGTTTTGTTAACTCGTGTGTTTCAAATTTTTCATATTTGTTCACTAAAAAAACATTTAACATTACTTAAAGGAAAGTCAAGCTTGCAGTGGTTTCTTTTATCTTTTCTATAAAGAGGCAAGTATGACTGTCAGCGTGGTTAATAGTTTGTGGGCAGTACAAGACGCTTCATGTCCTGCACTGGTATCAGTGTGTGGCTAATACCATCAACCTGTTTCAATAGGTATTATGTAAATTTTATTCATGCTAGCAATGGGATTAAATGTTGACAATGTTGGTCTGCTAGTCACTTGGTTATCCATGTAGCTCTAGACTGAAATATTTTAATAAAGAGAAATGACACTTTGTATACATACTTGTGATCAACAGAGGATTAGTCCTATTGACTTTGGTGATCCTGACTTTTCTTCTGGCACTAACAGCTGGTCAAAGTTTTTGCTCATACAATGAAATATGTCAACATTTACTGGATGGATTAGAACAAAATTTTGTACAGATCTTCATGGTTCCGTGAAAACTCTCTAACCTGCTCCAAAATCTCAGCGACTGAATGGATTTAAATGACATTCCTGATGCCCACAATGTAAACCGTAATGACTTTTGTCATCCCTTAACTTTTCCTCTTGCACCATTTTAAATTTTACACTTTCGTATCCAATGAAATACTTGCACATTTAATTGCAAAGTAACAATTAGCAAGTATTAGCATGCTAACATGGTAAGCCTAGATGCAGAATACACTAAACATTATATTTGCTAAATATCATAACGCTGTTGGTCAGCATGCTAACATGACTGTAGACTGTTAATGTTGTTTTTTTTTCTCTGTAGAGCTGTGAGGCAAATTACATTTTACAGACAAACATCTGCTGAATACACAGTAGAGGAATAAATAGCAAAGGTCAAGCCATTTAACATTAGTTAGCAACCGTCCTTGCTCAAGAAAGGTAAGGTTGGTTTTTGTACTGCGGTATAAAAACTGGAGCATTCATAGTGACTCTTCCTGCAACATTTTCAGTGTGCTCAACACAAGACAAAATCACAATGTCAAAAGAACAAAATCAATTTGCCTCAGTCATATTCATTTCAAAATTATAGCGTGAGTGTTCTGTTTTCATGGTAAATCCCAACTGCCTCTGACCAGAAAGCGAGTCCCTTTGTATGACACAGCAGTGACTCACGGGGGCCTCCATGTTGTCTCATGTGCTGGGAGGTTGGATGATGTCCAAGCTGCTTAGCCCGAAGGCGTCCGAACTTTCTCTTTCTGTCGCTACTGCAGGGTAGGCTGAGGATATCGGCTGGCATTAAGCTGACAGAACAATCCCTTTAAGATCTCAGGAAACTTTACAATGGCCTATGAAATTTTTATTATATTGACCTTTTCTTGCTCATAAGTTTTATATTTATTAGTCAAGAACAGAGTACAAAAATTGCTGTGCTGAAATTAATAAAGTATTGAGCTCTCTGCTCATCATTCATTTTTCACCAGCTGACACTGTCACTTTGACTGCCGCTTTGAAGAAAAATAACAGTCACTCCCACAAAATCAATATGGAAGCTGTCATGGCACTATTGATTACTTCTAATTTAAATCTGTTTGAGCTCCTCAAGGTTTCTTTGTTTTCTCTTCCTTGTGGCTTCAAACCTTTGTTTAAGTCTGGGTAAATTTTAAGCAGCACAGCCTCACACAGTAGGACAGTGATGGATTGGTGGGTTGATGGCAAGATTATGCAGGTGAGACAGCTCCGAGCTTTTAATCCCACGCTCTTTTCAGGGAAACTTTGTGATGGCTCTGCTCTGTTTGTTGGTTTCTGCTCTGAGGATGTGAGTTTTATGTCTTTTTAAAAAACTTTTATCGAAAAGTCAGAGCAGAGAACCAGATGCACGTCTTTAAATGCTTGAAATTGAGTTATTGCAGCCATTGTGGTTTAGTGACAGCTCCAATACAGAACATAAGCAAACCCTGTTGGTATTTACATTGTGCTCCTCGTTGTCCCTCTTGGCTCAGAGAATTTCACAGCAATGTTCATAAGAATAAAATCATACATTTAAGAAAGAAAAGACATATTCCCCCTCCCGCTAGTATCTCCTCTGCAGGCATGCTGTTGCATACTAATTAAATGCTAGAAATTAATTTGAGTAAAATCTAACATATCAAGAAAGAAAATGCACAGGAGGAGACAGCCGCACAGTAGCTTTTTGTCACTGTGCTGGGTGATTACGGTCGTGCAGAATGCCTGCAGAGGGATTTGCAAACAGCAAGAGAAAGGGAATAAAGCAGTGCCAAGAATAAAAAGGCAAGGTGCTGGGCAACCTTCACTCATGACTGTCCTGAGAATTGACCGCTTGGGCTTGGGTGGGCAAAGTGAACTGAGTCGGAACTAATCCTGAACTAAAGGAGCTGCTTCTGTGTAGCCAGAGCATGGTAGATGGGGGATGTCTGCAATCTGGGGTTGAGAAGACAGCTTCATGGATTTGGGCTGCTCCATTGTAAAAGTCAAGTTGAGGTGCACAGATAAAACCGTGAAAGCCCACTGGTCTGTGAACACGGTGAAAACAATTGCTTGCTGCTTGTTTTTAAGGCATTTATTTGATTCGCTTCCCCGTTTGTTTGTGTTGATTGGACTTTCCAGGTGTAGAGATTTCAGTGAGTAGAGGGGATTTGTTGGGCATGAGTGGGTGGGTTTCAGGGAATGGGCTGTGAATGAACTAATGTAGCGTACTGTGCACCAAATTACACCTAGCACAGAAAGGGAGTGAAGTTAGTCAGAATTAATTCTCCTGTCCAGACCTCTCCCTCCTCAATTACTATCCAGTTCCAGGGTGTTGCAGCTCTGTGAAGGTGACAGGGCACACCTTGGGAGCAGCGTCCAGGTTTAATAAAGCACCAGCAGGTCAGAGTGTAGCTTCTACCTGTACTGCACTCGGAGGAACAGAGGTCCCTTTGAACACGACAGTTACAACAAAATGTGCCTCTCTCGTGTTTTTATTATTGTGATTTAGTGGACATCTACATCTGTTAAATCAGAATACATTGCACAGAGTTGAAAGCTACAGTGGTAAAAAACTTTATAAAAGAACCAACAAAATATTCACAAAACTCTGCAGGTTATGTAGGGTTTTAATGTCTTACAGCTCAGTGTTAAGGTACATACAGTATATATACTGTGTGTGTGTGTGTGTGTGTGTGTGTGTGTGTATATATATATATAGATAGAGAGAGAGAGAGATGATGTTGTTTTTTTTAACTTGGCCAAGACTACAAGATATTTTTCTGTTAAAAAGTTCACTGTGTCAGATTAGGCCATTATAGAGTCATAAATTCTTGCCTGTTGTGGCTTAGAGACACGACAGGGTAAACGTTGCTTCCTGATCAATCATCGTTTGCAGTCATGACAAGCATGACAAAGAAAGCGCTCACCACTGATTGACTGCTACTGCTACTGACAAGCCGTCATGAGAGGTAAACAAAAAATCAAACGTGCTAGTCTTTCTGTCGTGAGGTCTTGAGGTGTCCTAGCAGCGGCGTTGGTTGTCGTCCATTATGACACATTATGCGAGATGAAACGAGTGATTGTCGTGCCTGATGCTTATTGATTGTTTCCTAGCCAATCCAACACCCTACGTCTTTCCTGGTCGGGCTATTATCAGGCTGTAGTGTGACCTCGGCATAAGGGATACTGGACAGTATGGCATCATGGCTGTCGCTCTCTTGAATTCAGAAGAAACTACGATTGTTTTCAGAACGAACGAGTTTTTTTTTTCTTTCCTCCTCTTCTTCTTCTTTTGTAGAATTAGGAGTTTAAGTATTGAACTCTACAGGTATTGACCCACTTTTGGAGCCAGCCTCAAGTGGACAGTAAAAGAACTGCAGTTTTTGACACTTTCTTGTTAGTTGGCACAGAACAACAGAGTTCGCAGCTTACTAGTCAACACACTGTAGTGGCTTATTTAGCAACTAAAGGAAAGAAGAAGAAGAAGAAGAAGAAGAATGTGTTAATGGATAATCCCTAGAGATGGACCATCTCATTTTCAAGGGAGTCCACATAGAATAAACATAACAAAGAGCCAGATTTCTCCCACAGGATTAGGTGGAGAACAAAATTAAGCTAGAAAGAGACTAATTATTTGGCATACATTTGTCAGGTCACCAGTAAACATGATTTCAAATGAGTAATAATGTTGCTCTGTGTCTGCAAGATGTGTAATTAGGCAACTGTTTACTAACGTATCAAAGATAACTTCATGTTTTATGTCTAGCAACCAGTAGTTAGTCCTAAACAAAACTAAGAAATATGGCTTTTTGGTTCTCAATGTTAGTTCGGTAGACATGACAAATTACTTCTAAATGGAACTCAGCTGCACGAAAAACCTGTTCAATTTGTGTCCTTTTTAACATATCTTTATAGCTTCACAGTACCAGTTTACAGTCAGCATTTTCGATCAATGTTGCAATTTTTTATTGAGGTCTGATCGTAACAGAAAATGCCATATTACTTTATGGCTAGACAAGTAGACTGACCACTGACAAGTGGAAAAGCAGAAGTGTGCATATATTTCATAGCTTTTAAAGCTCTCAGCGTATCTTCACTGTGGGCTGATGGGGTAATCCAATAAGAGCCTGGTCTCAGCACAGTGAAATGCTGAGGGGAAGGCACTGCGCCTGAGGGCCTCTCCTCTGTCTCTAATGAGGGAGGAGGGAGGCGGATGCAAGGTCTTGGCTTCACAGACAGCACACCAGGCAACTAGTTAGCCCTCTTCTCTCTGCTCTGAGCATACCTAGTTACCACCGCTGCTCTCCTCCTTCCATTCCAAGCTCAATCCTCCACAGAGGAAAGACTTAGTCCTGCAGACTGACTGTGCCTGCTCGTACTTAATTTAGAGAGCTGCTGTGTGGAAGTTGCCCATGCCGCCCCCCCCCCTCTCTTGTCTGGGAGCTTATGATTGTCTCAGCAAGTCAACTTCGATACCTGAAACACAGTGCAGGCTCCTGCGGTTTCTGACTGCTGCAGCAATATCCCGACAAAGCCAGTCAATATACTTGTTTTCAGTGAGGTGTAAGAGACACAATCAAAAGCCTGAAACTTTAATTACACTCAGTCCGTCTTGAGTATCATAAGCAAACAGCCACTAATTACATCAAGTTGCGGTGCACTGTGCTCCTGCTTATACAGCAGTAAAAAGGCCCTACTGATGAGAACAGACCAGGCGCCGGACCCCATGATGAGGGGATGCAGAGAGGGAGCTTTCAACCTCGATCCCTTGGTGTAAATTACGTAACAATATAGTAAAATATTCATGACACACCATGGGGACGGAATCCTGCCTGCTCTGAAGTGCTGAGCAAACACTTCGCCCTCAGCCATTCTAAGACTCTGAGGAGGAAAAGGAAAAGCCCAAAAGTAAGGAGCAGAGAAACAATTTCGAGCATGAAGCCAATTACAGCCAGGAAATAAATTCTTCAAGTTCTTCCTCAGACAGCTGCGAGAGGATGGCAACGTCGGCTCCAAAATGATAATGATTGTACGTGAGGTTTAGGTATTATGTTTTTATGTGTATGCTCTTTGTGTGGATTAAATCATCAAATAAACATGAAAATTGGACCAAGCAATTAAAACAAAACCGTGTGGCAGACAAAACAAATGGAGCTAAACCAAAGCAGCACATTGCACACCACAAGCGGCTTCTAGCCATAACAACTCTTTATAGCAGCTCAATTGTTTTTGATCAATTTTAAAAAACAATGTAGACACTATTATACATGCAAATAAGACTCATTGGCAGTACAGGTGAGGAAAGGAAATAGGTTGAAAGGTTGAAAGAAGCCAAGCCCGACTTTTGAAGTCATTAGCATGAAGTGGTGAGCGGCGAAACCCTCCCTGCCACTCAAGGGAGTCCTACTTAGGATTTTATTTGACTTTAATGATGGAGAAAAGAGCCCAAACCTGCCGAGCCATGCCGTGTGAGAGTACAATGTTGGCTCTACTTATTAGTCAATATGCTTGCGGCAAGAACAGAGGATTGCCTTTAACTGCAGCAGAGTGGTTCCTGATGGGTCCTGCTGACTTTTACATTGCGAAATTCAAAACTTATTCGTTCAAAAAGACCACTTTGTGAAAGCTTATAGTGACTCATGTTTAAGTGGGAAAAAAATCCACTCTTGGATATTCTCACATTTTTAGATATCATCTGTTTATCTTGAGTACACCCACCCTTAACCTGACTAATCTTCCTTTATTTTATATGTTTAGTGAATAGCTGTATTTCTCTTATTGCCTTTGGACAAGTACCAAAAAATGAGCATAACTTTCTTTCTAACTCATTAGAAGTTTATGCATTTCCTCAAGAGCCGAGAGAAAATGAAAACTCAGCCAGCCTAATGTCCTATTCTTTATAACATTGCTCTAGTTTGCATTTAAACAGTGATAGAGTCTCTAAATATAATGTCCTTGTTTTTTTCCTATGGTAATGCATTGTCTTGCAGCACTGTCATCCTTAAGTTTGTAAAGTTTTAACAAGTAAAATATTGTTGATTGTTTATTTCTTTCAAAAGCCTCATTCCTCTAAAATTCACATGAACAAAATACCTGGATAATTATACTAAATTAAACAGTGCAACCAATTAATTTAATCATAATGCATCTGTGTGTAACAGAAGATAGTGGATAAAAGAGATAACGAGTTAAAAAAAGTTAAGTGAGAGTGCTTTATCAACTTGTTTACATTGTAAAATTTGCTTACTTGCTTAAATCCTGAGGAAGGAAAAAAAAAGAATACAAGGGCACAAATGAACTAAACGAGGGGACGATATGCATCTGGTTTGCTACAGGTTATTCTTTGTGCATACGCAATATCATCTGCTGACCCAGTGTAGAATTAATATCATTAAAAATATTCGACCCAGTATTATTCTTCTCACCTGGGGCCACATGTGAGCCCAATACAAATCCCTTTTCACAGCTTCTTGTTTCCTCAACAGTGTGATTCACAAAAACTTGTTCTGCCTGTCGAGTGCAGAACAGAAGATAAGTTGATTAAAGGCTTTAAAGCTTTCCAGTTCCCCACAATGTGTAATGGAAGTAGTGCAGAAAAAGTATGAAAAGGATTATTTATTTATTTATTTATTTTTAAAAGCAAGGTGTCTACTAGTGTTGTGAAAGCTTTTGCTTTTTCTTTGTAGTCAGTGCTGCCTATGTGGCGTTTGGTGTAACATTGTGAAAACCAACAAGACAGGGTTTAAAAGACAAAAGAAAAAGACAAAGCGGGAGGGAGCCTCTCTGACCACTTCCTGCTGTTACACACTGTTTTTAGTTCATTGAGAGTGTCAGATTTTGGCTACATGCATCTTACTCTGTATTCCTTTTAAATCACTACAGCTTTTGCCATGTTTATGTCCACCGTCCACACTGCTCCAGCATTTTAGGAATCATAAAATGGATACTTCTGGAAACACTGCTGACCCCACTGTACTTTGAAATCTGCAAGGCTGTGTTTTAGTCTGGACGGACTGGATGCAGCAGTGCACACACTCACCTGTGCATCTTGATTGGATCTTATCAATCACAATGTTTTTCCCTGTTTTTACACGAACAGAACAGACTCATTTCTGAAAGAAAACAAGCAGCCTTTATACATCTATGAGCCTAAACTACCCACAGTTCAGGCGTTGCAGACCTTGTCACTTGCGCTAACAGTTGAAACTTGTTGTCAGTCCAAGCAAAGGAATCTCTGGTCTTAGTTTCGCCATTGCCGCTCTTTTTCTTTAGTCTTCTCCTCAACTAAGCAACTAACCCAAGGGCTCACTGTTTACACCCACATGCACATGCTTAGTGTATATGCATCATCATGTGATATTCGTCTCCATGTGTCAGTATGTATGTAGAGCTGTGTGACCAGGCTCACTCTCCATTAAACTCATTGCAGGTGTTCTAAATACATGTATTTCGTGAAAAGATAGTTGTAAGCATTGTGAGCCACAGAAAATTTTGGAGGTCTTGATTTTGAAGTTAAATTGTGTTTTTTTTCCCCACGTCAGCCAGTGACAATGGAGGTTGAAGCATTTGCACATTTTGTACTCTATTACTTAAAAGCCTTTTTTGTGCTTTTCCTTCCTTCAATCCAATCCTCCTGCTGACTCTGCAGGAGGTCGCAGAGAGTCAGACAGGAGCCGCTCATGGTTGCTCTGCAGCAGCACTGTGATGTGATGAGCATGCTCAGCTAATGGCTGCTTACAAAAGCTCACATTGTTTGTATCATGTCAAGGACAGACTCAAGATTGTGGGATTGTATTGAGCAAGGTATGGGGCCATTCACTGCTTGAGTGGTCACCCAGGATAACTTCCTTTTGTTGGCAGAGAAACAGACAAAAGCTGTTGACTCTCCTCCTACTTCTGCTGGAGACTCATTTGTCAGTGCCAAATATCAAAGTGTATGCATCAGCTGCATCTACAGCCACATACACGAGTCTAATGGAGTGGTTCGGAGAGAGGGAATTTTTAGTAACCACCTCTGGAAATGTAGTGTTTCCTCTGTCCCTCAATGGAATTTACCCATTTTGCTCAAGGCCCAGTCAAGCAGGCTTTTCGAGCACACAAGGCAAATACCTCTAAGACCAATGTCCATCAAGAAAGGATTCCTGCATGCTGTGACTTCAACCCAGAAAATAAATAATGTGTGCATCCCTCCAGCCCATCCAAGAAGTGATAAAAACTCAGAATATCAGAATATGAGAGGCACGATACTCCAGAGGTGAAGTACTAGCAGGACACAAAGCGAAGTTTTGGCTCATTTCGAAGATCAACTACACCTTGCAATAGAATGCTTGACTGACTTTCTGTTTAGTTTCAACATGTTGAGAATATTACACAGCAGTGAGGCAAACATCCAGTTAAGTATATTACATACGGTGGCTGACTTGGGTAAACGTGCACACATTATACACACTTTAATGTGTATTTGCCATACATTTGTGTAGCCTATTTAATTGTGTGTGTATCTGAAGCAAATATGTGTGATTGCAGCGGGCTTCCCAAACACTGTGCATGTGTTCTCAAATTAGTATAGATGCGTTCTTAATTAGCTTGTTTTGTCTATTTGCTTGTGGGTTTTTTTAAGTTGTAGCACGTTGGTACTCTTCTGCCACCATAATGAGGCATTAGTATGTATAATGAATTGTTGTTATAATGAAATTAAGCAATTTATGCAAATCAACACAAGTATTAACTTGTTTTAAAGAATTAAGTCTCGTTCAAAACATTCATTCTGGCAGAAAAGTTGCTGTCTAGGCAAAGATTAAGCTCATCTAATGGCCTGGGCTAAGAAAAGGTAAAAGCAAGCTCTCATTTTCTGCAGGGGTCGTTGATGTAGCCCAAATTGACCAAATTTAACAGGCTGACTTTATCAAGTACAAATACAGAAATAATCAAATATGTTTTGCTTTCTTTTCATCTTTACTGGTTAATGTTGCTAGTGATGTCAGTAATAGAATTTAGAAAAAAAAAATTAATTCACTGTGCCACTCAAAGGCTATCAGCAGCCAATGGCACCTTTAAAGGTGGATTATTTTGTTGCATGTTACTAATGCCTAATTTGATGTTGGAAATCAGTAAAACCTTAAATGTCAATATTACATTTCTATCATTCTATTTTTTTTTAATCAGCTCTCTCGCATAACATTTAGTGATGATTGGATCTCCAAGTGCTTAAATATTTCATTAATACAAACTGTAAATATTTTATTTCCTCCCTGGGAGGAAAAAGTGCCAGAGCATCGCTCGACAGTGGCACGACACCTTTGCCATATTTTCACAAAACTCATTCTTTGCACAAGGACACTGAGACTTCGATGGTGAAGCTAAATGCCCTTTAGATATAAAAAAAAGGGAAAATTAAATAATTTGCTCCCACTGCAGGATTTGGCATGCTTTTTGGAACACACAACAATTTATTGGCAAAATCCTGCCTAAACAGAGGCTTGCCAATTAGCTGTGTGAAGACGTCTCACAAGCCTGTGAGTGGACGGGGCCTCCTCTGGCGAGTCATGTGCCCTCCACAAGGAGTCTGGCAGCCTTAATAGCCTTGTTTGATGCAACATTTGGGGGCGGAGAGTTGTGCAATAGCATTTGGGCTGTCTGGATACATGCTCAACAGTGTCATGACGCCTGTGTGTGCACTGCTCAGCAACTGTCTTATGCAGGGAGGTAAAGGTTGATGGGGCATGGATGGAATTATTAATATCTCACTTTTTCATGATCTGTTTTCGTCTCCCTGTGCTCTGTGGCAAGAAGAGGCTCACAAGTGTTTTTTTATGAGCCTTTCTGTGCAGTGTTGCTGTTTCCTGTGTCTTCTGCTTGAACATAAAAGCTGATTGTGGACCACAACATTTCTGGAAACACTCGGTATGTTTACATGATGGTAGAAAAAAGTCCATTTACTACGTTATGCATAATAGGCTTGGGTCAGTGTCCGGTTTTACCGGTCCAGTCCGGCATATGGGCTTAAACCGGTTTAATATTATGCAAATCAGCTAAACCACCATTGATCATTGTATGAGATCCTGGCAAACTGAAAGCAGACAACACGTACTGACACCCAACAGCCATGACGCGTATAAATTTAACACATATTGCATTAACAATAAGCAACAAGACAACATGATTAACATATGATGTTTGATTTGGCTCTGAATGAAAATGAATGACCGCCAGACCGTGCACGCTATTCAGTTAAGAGCTCAAGCTGCTGCTGCACAGCTCCGTGTAACGTTTCAAGACACACAGCTTTAAGCTTAGCCATTTGCATCAGGAGGAACCGCATGTTTTCTGTCATTACCTATGGTTCATATAATCATTATTTCTGCACTGTATATATCTTTATTAGGAATAACCTCTTGAGACACATTATCTCGTTTTCGAAGGGTTCCTCAAAATACACAATATAGAAATAGAACAGCAAAACAACAACAAAAAACAAACAAACAAAAAAACATTCAACAAAAACACAACAGACAGTTTAAAATACACAGAATAAACTAGTAAATCATTGCTTTATAGATCTATTATATACATATGATCTATCATATACATATGAAAAAATGAACAGGTGATATACAACACCTAGTGGTGAAAGTCCAGCATACCGGTCCAGTCTGATATTTGGCTTAATATCAAACTGGTTGGAATTTTTTTACAACAGCCCAACCCTTGAGCATAACGTCACCTACATGGACATAAATCCATCAATAAATCAAATCTGTCCTGGTTCTAGTTTATTGGCACAAGGGCAATAGTCCAATTAAATGGCCTAATTGAGCTATAACTGTAGCTTGACTTAACTGTGTATGTAAATGCACTGGCAGACTGAGTACATATACATGTATAAAACAGAGTCGTGTACAGGCTGAGAGGATGTTTTCACTTGTCATAGCATGCTGTGTACTGACCAGTCTATGTTTGTATGCACAGCGCTGCTTGTCTCTACAGCGCTGAGAAATGAGTCAATCCTGTGTGAGATATGTCACCAACATCCTTTTTGCTCAGCATATAATAATCAATTTCTAAAGATAGTGAAAGTTGTGACAGGGCAGCACTTGTTGATTTAGAGGACAAGAACTTGTGATGGACGGATACTGATGCTGACCTTGTGTCAGATCATCTGCCTTTCTAAAAGAGCATCAAGGCTGAAGGAGTGCCACATTTAGTTTGGCTGACTTGTGACATGTCAATCAGGCTCGTGATGTGGCGTCTTGTACTATTCACCCTCTGCTGAGCAGCTAGTTGGCCTCAGAACGGTGACAAATAGATGAAACATTGTATCAATGTCACAGCAGGTGATTCATATTTCATCTTCTCTAAGGCCCTTTTAAAAGATAAAATCTGCATGAATGATGAACAATGGCCACATATTGTATTTTGGAAGACCGATGGAAGCTCTTGTCATGTTCTCTGCCACTTCACTAATTGCTGGAGCTAAATGGATGAGGTACAGGATACAGGGTAAGTAAGCTTTATGCTTGGTCTAAATAGGATTAGACAGATACTGACTGACAGTGCACATCAAGATCTGAAGCCCAAAGAGCCCATAAGAACCCCATACCCACCTGTGTTCATAGAGCTAAGAGTTACAATGAATATCAATTGTCTTTTTTAAGCAGCAAGTCAGGTGTTATACCGGGATATTATTCAAAAGAACAACAACAACAAAAACCTGTTGTGCCACAGTCCTTATGCTCATTAGTTTGGTTGTGGCCTTTAGTTTGGTTTCACAGCACTGAGCAGATATTGCAAAAGTCCTGTCATATATTGTGTATGTTTTGCTGCCATTTGCAAATTACAGTATATTTGCATCTGGTGAGCCAACACAAGCTTATTTTATGCACTATGTTCAATAGTTCAATAGTAATGCAATGAGTTCATGACGCCATGCATGGCTTCCCCAAATTAATTAGAAGAAGACAACATTGAAGACTCTTGGCAAATTAATGTCATTAGTGAGGAGAATTATGGTGTAATGATCAGCGTCTAATTTTCTGGACAGAGCAAAAGAAATATCTGAAACTAATGTGATTTAGGCTTCTCAGGAAAATAAAAAGGTCAGACAAAAGGCAACGAGGAAACAGACGGAGATATGCCAAATGAAAGTGACTGTGATTGTCTGTCTGTTTATTCCATGAGTGTATTTTGCTTACAGTGTGGTGATACGGACGTGGTGTAATTTTAACATTCAGAGTTTGTCTTTTCTTTATATTGTTTTTAAGTAAAGGTCTGATATCCCAGCCTGGACTCATTCCCAGCTCATCTGATACGGACACTTCGTCAGGATCCTTGGCCTCTCATTATGACCGTACCTTTTATCGTCTGTATGAGAGCCAACGGGCTTTCAACAAATTCCAAATAAAATGCATTCACATCAGTATGAAATACTCATAGCAACTATTTCACCCAACATAGTACAAAGAGAGACAGAACCCTAAGAGAGGTGGAGGTTGGGATGGTTGCAGACATGACTGTCATCCAGAGTAGGGCCTGACCGATTTATTGGCTTGCCAATTTTATCTGCGAACTTTGGCCTACTGTAGATGTATCAGTATCGCCATCTATGTTCTCCGATAAGCACCAATTTTAAAACTGTTTTTAAAGCTCGAAAAAAGGCTTGGACGAGTGATTTAAAGTGCTGTAAGTACATAGTTTGTCCAGAGGGCGGTTCGTTGTTTGATAATTACGTGTCGTGTTTACTTTTCAGTGCACTGATGATCGGGATAAAGTTTGTTCAAATGTAAGATATCCTGCCTCCATTACATATCTTTTTCACAAGTATTTGATAACCACATTTAGCTGATATTATATGTACAAAACATTGGCCAATGTATCGTAGGAATTTTCTTGCTCCTGAATATCGGTTAAGTCAGCGGTCACAAAAATTCCACATCGGTCAAGCCCTTGTCCAGAGGAAAGGAATTCAATACCTTTGAAACCAAAAGTGTCAAATAGAAGTACTTCTGATACCTAAATCTAACCAAATTGTGGCTGTTTGACAACCTGAGCCACATGTTACGAAAGGCTTTGTGGCAGGAAGGTTTTGAACATTGGACACAGTAGCCAAGGTTACCTTGTGCTTCCATATGAGACACAAAGGGCGTGAAAAAAGTGGCTATATTTTACGCCGGAATGTGTTAGATTTCCAAAGGCATTGTGCAGTAGAAAATTCCATGAAACATTCTTGCCCTGCAATAATGACCAAAACAATAAAGTAAAATGAAAAGAAGATGCTGCTGGAGTTACTGACCTTGAAGAGACGCAATATGTTGGCTACCATGATTGACACGGAGCTGGCAGATGCACCGATCACTCCCACCACTCTTTCTGGCTTGGTGATGATGGGCGGCCCGCCGCTGAGACACTTGACATCAGTCGAGTCCTTCTCGATCAAAGCCTGAACAAATGTCAGAGACTGTTCCAGAGCATGGGTGTCCCGGGAGCAGGTGTCCAGGATACGTGCCCCAAGGGTGATATTAGGCAGCAGCTCATTGTCATTATTGATACGATCCAGGGCAAATAACATGGCCTCCAGCCTGTGGATCCCCTTCTCCTTCTTCAGCTCTCCACAGGCTTTGCCATCGTTTCCCCTGGCATGCACTGGGAACAGCCCACCTAGAGATATGTCCCCATCTATGCGTATTGAATTTAGGTGTGTGTGGCCTGGCATTTTGGGTTTGGCTGCCAAGGCGATCGGGAAATAACAAGCAAGCAGCAGCACCCAGCAGCAGACGCTTCTGTGGCAGCCAATCCAGGCTCTCTCAAAGCCTCCTTGCAGAGTCATAATTAAAGGCTAAATCAGCATCCAAATACAAATTCAAGTCCTTTGAAAAATCAAAGAGGTAAGCACACATACACACACATACATATACACACACACTCACACACACACACACACACACACACACACACAAATAAATGTCCTGAAGGTAAGCCGCAGTATTTTTCAGAGTGCAGTCATCTTCAGAAGCCTCTTCTCATGGTTTCTAGCTTTGACACAAACTCAGTAATACTAATTATGCAGCCTCGCTCTCTTTATCTTCTCCTCTTTCTTCTTTTCTCTTTGTGCTTCACTCTTTTCCTGCACCTTGGAGTGGTGGCTACATGCAGTAACTAAACAGTGTTGTGTGAGCTGAGATCGGGGTCCACAGAGAGCGTTCTTCACAAGGCAAGAACAGAGGTGTGAAGTTAGCCTGTCTTCACTGCCTCTCCAGAATCACTGGGGTGCATTTAGCCCTCCTCTTGGTCCTTCAGGCAGGCAGAAAGTCACCAGAGGGATCAGTGGATTCTACAGCAGGCTCCTGCAAGAAGAGAGGAAAGGTTTAAGACACAAAGAAAATGACAGAAAGATCAAATCTGTATGTATTTTCTACAAATAAGGGAAGTGAAAGATGAGATGGATTCACGTTGACCTGATCAACAAAACATTTCTCTATTTCCCTATTTAGGTTTTGCCTCATTGTGGAATCTCCCTCAGAGCTCTACTTACAAGACAAGCTGTTATGTCATGCTCTTCATATTTTATTTGACAGCATGCTTGCATTCATTGGACAGGCTGAGCTCCCAATCTAATTTCTGGATCCTAAAATTCAGGCAGAAATAATACCTGGACGCAGTTCTCTGCACAGGAAATCTGTTCTGTGTTGCACCCATGCCTCAGCTGCTTTCAGAGCACCGCAATGAATTATTTCTATGTGCCTTGAGCATAACTGATTCGCTGCTACTTGGCACCCTCCCATTGACTTCATAACCGCACACTGTTCTGCTCATGTAGATCCTCTCTTGAGTGCTTCACCAAAAGGTTATAAAATACACAGCTTATTTAAGAGCACAGGATTCTGATAATCAAAGAAACGTTATTCCTCGAGTTATGAACCCGTTTGCTCTTTGCACATCTCATCCCTCATTGACAGTTGTATCCTCGGTGGTACTGTGTATGAGTTTTCTCTCAACAGTAGGCTGGCTCCCTCCTCAATGTCAGACTAGGAGACAGTGGATCTGGAGAGGCCTGCAGCTCTCCCACTCTCTCACTGTATTGACCATCTCATACATCTGTCAGGCTCTACTTCATGCTGCTTTTGTATGCTATCATGCAGCTTCCCACCATGCTGTGGCCTGTAACAGAGGACACGGAGGGCAAAAACTTGTTCAGGATCAGAAAGTTACGCCCATTGCAGCAGCTGACAAGCCCATCACTGTGGAGCAGTGACGTTTTGCAATTATTTAAATGGGAATGGAGGAAAGGTTTTGCAAAAAGAAGGGCTATTACTACCAGCCACAGTAGTGGTAGTAATGGCTTTTTTGTTCAACATTGGAGTGGAAGTGTCAGGAGATTTGCCACAACTCATGAATTAAAGACAGCGTTGCTGTCAGCAAGGCACATGTGCATTTTTGCTTTCTTTTACTTTGGACATCAAATCAAATAATAAAGATGCCCTGCTAACGTTACACAGCGGCCTGTCTTGTGCTGCTTCTCCCATCCTGCTGGGAACCAAAAGGAGATATTTATATCATCCTGCACAGATCATCCCCTAAAACACGGCATCCATAATGGATGAAGGCCTACCAGGCGCTGCAAAACATCTCGATCCAGGGGAAAGCCTAGAAGAGAAGAGGGAGGTTGGCTTCGCAGGCTTGGCCTTGTATTTAAAAAAAAAAAGAAGAGAGAGAGAGAGAAGAAAAGGCTGCAAAAGGAACTTGGCGCACATGCTCAGAAAGGTGCCCATTTAATGATAATGGAGCAACAACTGCTTTTAAACCACCTTGAACAACAGCATATTAAAGTAAAATGGTCCACATTGCATGGACTGTAATGGTTCTCCAGAGCACCCACACATGCTTTGTTGCTTTACTGAAAAGTTTGCAATTGGGTGGCCTGAAAATACCTTTTTTATAAATACATTTCTCTTTGTAGGCATCAGTAATAATGTTGTTAGATGATTTCAATGAGATCATAATCTCACTCTGAAAATTGAAGAGAAAGACCATCGGCACAAAATATGCATCTTACTTCAGATAAGCTCATTCTTCACAATCATGATCATAAAATAATAAAGTCACAGTCGGGATAATTATAGTGCACTGTCTTGAGTGCTGGACTGTACTCTGGTAATTGAGTCAGGATTTAAAAATAAGCCTTGACATCTCGGGGATGAAGTCCTCCCAGGCTCTTGAGATCTTTTTGGAAGGGGTGGACAGCAGTGCCCCTTCACTGTCATCACTCTGTGCAACACTGCATGCGCAGTGGCAGCTTTACCAGATGTTTAGTCACAAGGCCCAGATGGGCAGAGCAGATTAACATCAGCTGTCTGCAGGGAGTGGGAGCTTGGGGGAAGTTGCAGAATCCACACAGCAACAGTCTCCCCTCACTGTGACGAAGAGGAACCCTGGCTTCCTCTGCACTCGATCACAGTCCCCTGCTGCTGTTTGCACTGCCATGCTAATGGCTCACAGAGCTGTAGGTTTTAGAATGAAACATGGTGGAATTGACTTTTGAAATAAGTATTTATTAGGGATGGGTCGTGATTTTCCAATTTTCGCCCAGTCATTAACTATCGTCTTGTCTTAAAAGATACATAGTCCCTTAACGATAAAACATACATTCATATTCATCACCGAACCCGGGCAGTAAAGCATTTACCACAGTGTTGTGAGGAAGAACATGCAGAAACTACTACAACCATTGGACTATTCTGTGTGAAAATATCTAAAAAAATAAAACAAAAAAGAGGTGCAGTGCAAACTCTGCTGGGTAATGCTTACATATTACAAGTCAGCAACAACTTTGCACAGTAATTTGAGAGCAAAGCAACCAGCAAAAGCAGGGGGATGTCCACTGATCAACAATAAACGGCTAGCTTTGTCACCAGACAAAATAAATTTAATGATAGGAGCAAACAACAGTGCTTGTGGAAGGCAAATTTTCAAGGAGAGAGGTATCTTCGAAGAACAGTCAAATTGTCCTTTTTTGTTTGAAATGCTCGTCCTAAGTATTACGGAATGTCTGGAATTTGTTAGATAGTGATGCCTTTTGTGTTTGTATCTGTACGCATTTGCATGGTTGAGTGATACATTTTTAAAATCAATTTATTACTGCTCAAAGAACAGTCAGTAGCATTTTCTTAAAACCAAAATAAAGACAAAATTATTCTTGCTTGGTCGTCACTTATGGGCCCCTTGACATGCGTGGTGGTGACTTTTGGTCTAGTCTGGACGTTTCTGGGTGGGAAGTGGGTACGTTTCCCCAGCCAAAGACAGCGGCGCAAGTGAGTTTAGGAGTGAATAAATCATAGTGACTGGATGCCATTCAGACTAAAGAAAAACGCAGTGGCAAAGAAAAGAAAATACAGCCCTAGTGAAGCGAAACTGTAAGCGGTTAAAAGCTGATTTTAGAACGAGAATAAATCTCAGTTTAGCTTTCAACTGCTTTCAAACACCGGAAGGAGCTTCTGGGGATGCAGAGCGACGTGCAGGTGGCCGTCTTCTTGTTGGATTGGTAAGTGCCAAACACCTGTGGCTAGCTTGTGCTAGCTTGCTATATCATCGACTTTTCCATTACAACAAATGTAATATTCCTATGTGGCTTGCTCTGTTGGTACAAGCAGTACACACACATACTAAGTCCTGCTGTTACCAGTGCAAATAAATTTACATTTTGGAAACATGGGTCATAAAATTTGAGCTTTGAATCATTTTGTGTCTAACACACAAGTCTCGCTGGTTACGGTAGACTCTGTGGTAGCAGTAGTTTTGTAAACTCGTACATTCATGTCTGTTATTGTAAATCTAGTGCTGCAACTTGCATGCATACTTGGAGCTGCTCAATTTCTGCCTGCAAACTCAATTTTGGACATTGGTGCATCAGTCACAAGAGGAGGGGCCCAATTTGAATGTTGTGTTTACAAATTGCAACAAATGGTACTGACTCTACCGTTAACATCAGTTTAAATTTTATGGCAAATTGATTGGGATTGTCCCCTGCAGCCCCCATCCCCTCTAAAGAATAACAGTAAATAAACAGTAAATAGCTTCTAAAGCCAGTTAGCATATCACATGTGTACACAAACTTACAAAATGTTTTCCACTCAAAGGAGGCTGGGCAGCATTAAGTCAGCAATTATATTAGGTCATTTTATTCTTTCTTAAATGTCAATGATAAATTAAATAAAGCATCGCATTTTATGACTGCCATCAAATGACAGTTACTCAGTGCTTCATGATTGTTCTGTTATCTGTTTTGCTAATTGTTTGAGGGCAATTGCCTGCAGGCCTTTGGAGGGGTTTTTTTTGGATTTATTTTTCAACAAAGGCTCTTTCTCAGTAGCACCACACATGCTGTGTTCTGACATTTTAATTGAGTGTAATTTACTTAAAATTGTTAGTAGCGTGGAAAAGTTGAATGCCCTCAGGGAAATGCTCTTGGGAATTTGACAAAGTATTGCAGAGCTGGAAAAAGATTAAATGCTCAAATTAGGGGACAGATAAAAACTCCCTCTGAAACAGTTCAGAAAAGTTTAAGCCATTTTGCTGCCAAATGATCAAGGATTGCAGACAGCAACTCTAAATTCTGAATCAGCCACTGGCTTCTTGCCAGCTGCCACCAAGGCAGAACAACAATCAAAGTCCCACCAAGCCAGACTACTGCCAATGCTAATTTTCAGCCATTGTTTAGATAGCATCAAGGCCATCTTTTGCAGCAATAGTAAATGTCTGGAATTGCTTAGTTTGTGCTTCCTATTCAACAAGAATTTTAATTAATACTAGAAAATCTTGAACACTTAAACCAAGCAATGAATCCCAAAGGTCCAGCAACTGATACCTCCATGCACAATATGATGTCAAACATTGTTCAAAGCAACCAAACAAATTACTGTGAATGTTTTCTTTTCAGAAATACTTAATCTATACACAGAATACTCCTGCTCTGTAACTGCTAAGCTTTTTTTTATCATTTGATGGTGTCATGTTTTGATGCTTTATTCATTGTCTTCAAACTCTGAAAAGCACCAAAGAAATGCAGCAAGACGCACCCCTTGATTATACATACTGTCATCTCCGCAAAGCTTCACAATGACATGCATCCTGCTAATAGGTCTGTCAGAGCGTAGCCGAGACCGTCTGACAGTGATGTCCTAATCTGACAGGGAACTGCTGTTTTGGACGTTATGCTTCAGCAGAGGAGATACTTAGGCCCAAAAGACCCAATGATCACAGAGGAGAATGGAGATAAAGTCCTTACACCAGAGTGCTGCAATGTCTGCATGTCTGCAAGATTACATAAATTGTTTTTGTAGCTTCAGATTTGTTACATATTTTTCTGTCTTTTATTGTAACCGTGATTGATTCTTAATTGTAAACTATATAATTTCTCTTGCATATAAAAAAGAAGAGCTGAATAGGGAGGGAAGTTGCTGCAGTTGGGACTTGGTGCGCGGCTGTTTTAGTGTCAGTAAATGTCATTTCAAAAGTCCAGCAATACATCAAAGGAGAGAAGTATTATGTTCGGTTGCAAAGATGTAACTTGTCTGTGACGTAGACAGTTTCTGTGTCACTTTCTGCTGATGTACAAAAGAAACAGGATCCTACTTATTACTGACGTCAAACTGATGACTGTGATAATTGTTTTTTAGACATTAAAGGCAGGGAGAATAAAGCCTGTCCTCATTGCAAAGGAGAGTAGTGACAGATCCTGTAAGAGCAGTGACTCACGGCTTTGGTTTTAGAGAAGAATGCGGTTTATTTACATCACAGCATATTGAAAGAAGAGGAGAGAAAATAATGCAGCATGTCTACAGCAAGAAGAAAATGTAAGTATGTGTATGTGTGTTATTTTTGAATTTACTGTACATTAAAAAATGAAATACATTGATGAATTCACTTACCACACCAGGACCTGCTGTGTGT
>JAQLOL010000002.1:21748138-21762119 GCA_029783665.1 Naso thynnoides | reverse complement strand
GTTACAAAAGTCATTTGCCACTCAGAGAAATTGTCTTCTTGTGCAGGGAAAAAGGACCCATGAAAATGAACATAGATTTGTGTAGTTGCTTATTTTAGAATGAAGCACTGGCAGCACTGGTATCAGCATCCAAACAACTGTCGTTTTGTCTACTCTACAGACAGTAGTGGCAGTGCAGCATTTAGAAAGGTTTCCATGCATACTAATTGTATTTGTCAATTCTGTTATTTATCTCTGTCTTCTTTGACTTGATGGTTAATCTTCGATCATATTTTGGAACAACAGTTCCCAGTGGTTTGGCAGATGTCAAACGTCAAAAGTGACAGAGTACAAATACATTCATTTTATCAGCAAACACCTCCACACAAACCTTCACTGATTGGTGCAAAGCATGAATGTATAGAAAACTGTCACTGGAATAATTCGATATTGAAGAAAACACAAATGATTCTAAGGCAAGTCCTGTATTTAAAATGTGTTTCTTTCCTCTGAAGTCTATGTTTTCTTGTTTGCAGTGAGCTGCAGTAATAATATATATTTAGTTACCCAGAATCTGAGAGTGTGTCTCTTCAGAGAAGAGAAGAGAAGAAGTGGGAATTTTGACGCAAATTGCAGCTAAGGGACTTAATACCTTAATTGCCTTTTATCTCCCACAGCATCTTTACCTCCTCTCTTGTCCTGTCGATTCTCCCGTGCCACACATTTTAAAATCCTTTTTGTAATACAGCATAGGTTCATCTCACATAAAACATGGTTTTCTTCTTTTTCAGAGCGCAATAACCTTTGACACAAATGTTACAGAAAACACTGCAGATGCATAATTCTCTGAGTCACTGTCATGTTAATTATGTCTGAAAAGTTCTCTGTGCGATGAGTCACATTCATGGTATTGTAGACAAAACACAGGGATACAAAGGTGCAAGGGGCAAGGAATGTTCCAGAAAGAAATAGAAAGCTGAGGGAAGTGAGCACGAAGCTTCATTACATGCATTGTAACTCTATATACGTGCTTGTGTGCATCCAGCCCATCTCCATTACAGACATCACACACCTCGAAGCTAATTCCCCTTTTCTCCATTAGCCTCTCTCCCTTCTCCAGGACACTGTCCATTAGCTCGCTCCACCAGACCTGCAGATATTAGGGCCGATTCATATTCACTCATTAACACTTTCTTTGTGCAGAATGTAGACGCTGTTAACAAACAGTGTGTTTCAGTGCCCAGGGCTAACAGAGTAGATGATTCAAGACGTCTGTGGAGAGCACATGACAATGAAAATGCAGAATGGAACAAAACAAGTCTTTAAAGAGGTCGCAGAGGCATTTAAAATGATGTTTAAGACTCACAAGCCTTTTTCTTTACATCTCTGATCATATGCTCACTCTCTCATTAAATTTCTGAAGGTGATTTTTGTTTAATGATTAACAAATGTGTCAGCACAGAGTAAAAGTAACCAAATAAAAGCAGTGACCAAGTGTTGGAGTAATGGCACAAAGGCCTAACCCTAATCCAAAAACTTTAGTACAGAGAAAAAGACGATGGAGACCAAGACACAGAATTTCTACTAGATTTTGTGTAAATTAATTTCATCTTTTTTTTTTTTATCTTACCGATTGTCTCATCATTTAAAATGTGTTTTGTTATGCCAGTAATAACCACCAACAATAGATGAAAAAAATACAGTAATCAAATTCCATCTTGACTGGTGATTGCCATCAGCCAATTCTACCTTCAGCAATCAGTGATCGGCAGCGCTTTAAGTGGGGGGGGGGGGAAGCCAATACTCTCTTTTTTTTCACTTGTTGGCATGTGAATCAGCTGGCCAGTATTGGCAAATCATCAAGTAAAAGTGTACTTTCTGAGTTTCTAAGTGAATAAAAGATACAAGAGGATCTCATTTTCACAAAATTAATTTATAAAACATAGTAGGCTACTTTTAGTTTTCTACCTCTGTAACATTACCATTAACACTGACTGTTGGAGAACTGTGTCTTCATCCGACCTCACATTCTCCTTGTGCTGTTTGGAGCCACACCACAATACTGATGTGTTTTCATTCCTTTACGTTTTCTCGTTTATCCAACACTGTTGTGACTCGTCATGAGTTAACATTAATGTGACGTTCCACTTCCCCAAGAACAAATGAGTGAGCGTCAGGTAGTCAACAAGAAAAGAGAGAGGCAAGGTTCATGTGGTGCACCCTAATGTATTGAGTGTCAATATGAATCACCAAGGGACACTCTGATATGAAGAGGACAGTGCTGGAAACTTGTGAGAGGTCCTGGAACACTGTAAAAAGTCCTGGTACTCCTGGGGTAAAATCTGGAAGTTGGGGCAGTGCCTACCAGTGCGTACTGGCCCACTTAAAGCACTGGTGATCAGTGATCGGCAACAAGAAACTTGATTGAAGTGCTATTAATTTTGAGTATGGACAGCATAATGCTCTGTTTGGACAGATAGCTTCTCAGCTGGAACCTCCTTTATTGCCTCTGTGGATAATTAAGACAATAGAATTGATCCCAGATTTGGGCTGTTGGTCTGATGCAGTGTTACTGCAGTAAAATTTCTTTTTATACATATTCTTCGCTGCATGGCTCTTTTATCCACTATTTTCAATTTTAAAACATGTCTGCCTTCAAATACGTGTATGTAAGATGTGAATTATTTAAAGCAAAACCCTCAAGGATCGGTGGGTGTAAGGCAATTATTGGTAATAGAATTGTAGGGGTGGAGAAAAGATGTTACTTCGTTATGGGGTTTCGTTCATTTTGAGAGAGAGAAAGAAAAAAAGAAAAAATGTGTGTATGAGAGTGAATCAATGACCAAGAGGCACAAGCTGAGGCTTTCTTGCATGTGTCCCACTTTGCTTCAACTAATTTTTCATGTCGCACCACAGTTTACAACATCAGCACACAAAAGCACCCGTTGAGCTTTGCTGTTAAGGAGCCAGGCACAGCCGTTCGTAAGTGCTTGATCAGAATGTCCTAAATGTGCTAAATGAGACAGACTTAAGAGGTGGACAGCATGAAGTTTTAGCTACAGAATAATGCTTTCAGTTCTACATGAACCCATGGACATGCTCCAATAGAATATAGCCAAATACATTCATTCTTTCATAATGCAGCACTGTGTTCACTTAAATGCAGCTGACTATTTTTGCTTATAAATTACTGATTGTTTGCTTTGTGTTCAACCAGAAGTCAGAAAGAATCCCTGGTACAGATTCTCACTCATCCAGGTCATGGTTACCCAAAGATTGTTGAATAAATGGCAACTGGACTTGTTGTAGTTGCTTAAAAACATCTTTCCTCTCATCCAAAGGGTTCCTTCAGTTCTAAAAGTCTGGCAGAGAAATAGATTCACCCATTCAACCTGCATTAGTCCAACATTGTTGTAGATGTTGAACATGGGACGGCTTCTCGCAGTTGCTCTGCATGTGGCATTTCATTTGCCAAGGTTTCCAACCAAGCGAGAAAGCCGCTGATCGAAATGATTGATAGTCAAACCAGATGATGCTGTGACACTTGCTTCCTGCCAATCAATGCATGGGCAGAAGAAGGAGCAGAGAGATAGGAATGAGTCATGATCTCAAAATGAAAGCAAGAGATGAAATTTCAATTAGTTTTTCATTTTAAGGACTGAGTTTTAGGCTATTTAAAACTAATTTTAAAGGTACAAAAACATCCGTAGATGTAGCTTTAATCTGTTGAATAACTTTTAGCATTTTAAGTTCCTGCACAATGTGGAAATTAGATTGCTATGAGAGAACCAATACAGCTGAAGGCAAGGTTTTACTCCAAGCTTTATCACAAGAGTTAAACATTTCATGTGTCTGCTGCACAGAAATCAAATGCAGGAAGACTGTGGCATGCCATGTAAAGCACTCTGTGAATCCAATAAATCTCTCCTCGAGAGCAGCACCCTAATAGTCAAGTAATAGCTGGCTAACAGTGCCGAGCACATTTCAGTGTGTGCAGAGGAGATAGTTTTGTCACAGGAAGCGAATCCTCCATGTGTACCTCCCTCGGTGGTGACAATAGGGGGGCAAGGACGTATGCGTGAGGAATCACATCTTTTAAATCACACATCTAGCTTCTAAGTATAGCCCCAGTTTATCCGCGCTCCTGGAGACAGAAGCTATGAATACTGCATCCCTCCGTCGCTGCCACCCTGTCAAAGAGGGTTTCAATGTTGGGGCATGCTTGAATGCATAAAGTGGAATTTTTATCATGAGAACACCACCATTCACTTCTTTTCTGTGTTCCCTTTACATGCAGAGGGGAGCTGACTGTTCCTGCAGGACTCGAAGGCAACATTATATTTGTGAAGAAAAAGGAGGAACGGGAGAATTAGAAGCTCCCAAATCTTTCCTGAAAACTCTAAACAGCGGGTAATGTATGATTGTCACTGGCAGCCAAAGCCCCAGTTTACTGTAAAAGAGGTCCAAGTGTTCAACAGGGGCGAATCAAGGGGGGAGACAGTCTGTTTACAGCGACTGGATTTTTTTTTCCTGCTACTGGAACATAGATGTTATTTCTGCTTTTTCCTCTGGACCAAAGAATTACATCCAAAGCTCGGTGAAAGCAATTGAGCTGAGATCTATCCATTCAGAGAAGCACAGCTCTGCATCCAGTATTAATATTGTGATATCTTAGTTGAACACTTGAACCTCATTGTACTTTCACTGTGGGAGGTAATCACAAGGTGGGTTTCCGTCAGCCTGTTTTTATGCGCATTTTTGATTTGCGCAGTGCAAACACAGGAAATTTAAAAAAAAAAAATCTTAAAAGATTGTATGAAAATCTTGTGATTGAGGGAGGTGGAAAACTTGGAGTATCAATAAAACTTAAACGCGAAAAAGTGCAAAGGAGACAGATTCAACAAAAGATGACGTTTAGAAACCTGGTGGCAGCAGAAAAAAATACTGAATGAGTCGACTGATGAGGAAACTAGAAAAAAAGTTATTTTGCAGGATGCCCAAAGTCCATTATGCTCTTCATTATTACATTTTCCTTTGCTCTTCCGTTCTCTCCATACATTTAGTTGTGCTTTTTCATAAAGTTATCATATTGTGCCCACTTCATCTACAATGGTAAAATGACACCTGACTGGAATTTTTGCACCATCTACTGATTATCTTGATGAAATAACTCCTAACATTTGTTTAACAGTAGCAGATGGAAACACACATGAATGCGCTTTTTTCCAATTCTCTGAAAATTCTGTTTTAATGGAAACCAAGCTATGCATAACTTTCTGATGGACATCATTTAAAGGAAATGTAGAGATCTGCGAATGAGAAGCCATTTGTCCCAAATGAGCATGGTTTCCTTACCATTTGCATTCAGCTCACATTATTCTTCAAGTCATAGTTGCCTGTAGTTTAATAGGCAGCGCTACACTTTAATATGCTGCCCAACCTGATATTTGTGATGTTTACTTAATATTTAATGCAACTTTTTTCCCCTTTTAGAAGTGTTCCCACAGCTTTAGCCGCACTGCCTGCCACTGTTTAATAATTTTGTTTGTAAGCCTTTAGAGATTCAACGTAATACCCGACATTTGTACTCCGGTGGCTTTCTCCACCCCTGTCACTACACAGCATGTGGCGTGTTTGCAAGGCCGAACAGAGCGCAGCCTGAGTGATTTGAATGGGTGTCAGGAGGTCACAGCAGCAGGGCCTTAATAACATGTTTGTCTCCCAGCGCACACAGCAAAGTACTGACATGGTTGTCTCATTCGTCCTCCCTGTAGGAGCTAAAGGTTCAGGATATTCACATCAGTGAAATAGGAATTTCTTTCGTTTTTTGGCAAATGATCACACTCCAAAGACAAGTCTGTAACCATAACTGTACAAAAGAACACAAAAACAACACTCATACTCAAAAAATGTATTTTTATTATTGCTGGTGACAATCTAGTTTCTAGTTTTGTTTATTTCATTCAATTTACAAAAACAAAAAAGATTCCAAATCCTGAATGAAAAGGAGCAGAAAGAGGAATAATCTTATTTAATCTGCCCCTTTATCCCAAGGAATCATCTTAAAAAGTGAATAATATATATATATATATATATATATATGAAAAATCTGTGTTAACACCACATACTATGACAAAGCAAACTGTGTTTAAATAGTATTTTCATAGATAATTACTTCATTTTCAAATAATAGTTATCGTTATCAACCATAAAATTAACCTGATTACTTGGGAGTTCTAATTTCAGGGGTTTTATACTGATGTATTTGTTGCTTTATTGCTGTAATTATTCGTTTTTACTTTTCCTTTTTGACTAATATCATGGCTTACAGTAACTGTATGGATTTCTGATGTTCTTGTATAAACATCTGTAAATTTGCAGTTTACTTGCACTTGGCTTGTTCTCAGCAGTCTTTTGGAAGGTAACCTTTGCTGCAAAGCTAATTGCCCCTTTTGGGGACAAAAAAGTCAGAGGTTAAGTGTCAAGTTGCTTAGTTGCTCAGCGACAAATGCAAACAACATGGCTGTACCTGACAGCAGGAAGCAAAATTAATCGCATGGTGGCTGAAAAACAGCATAACAAGATGAGAGCGAAAGTCTGATCAAGTGTAGGACCTAAGCTGTGTTTCCTGGAAATCTTCATCACACAGAAGCAGTTTGCACCTGCTTATCTATAAGATTTTACATCATCAAAACAGTTACTGTGTCTGCTTTAAACTTACACATGTAGGCCTGCAACAACTTTCTTTATTACTTAGTCTTCCAGTTATTTTCTCAATTGATTGTTTGGTCTATAAAGCATCAGAAAGTACTGAAAAATATCCTTAAAAAACTTTGTCTGAAGAACAGTCTGAAATCATACATACTTAACCATCAGCTTAGACAAATATAGATACTTGCCAGCACATTTTGTTTAACTTAATGCAATATGGTTTTATTAAGACAGCTCAAAGTACTTTGTTAAAGGTAGTGAGTGAACATGTTTATGGTTAAATGTAAAAAAAAGTCAACCATAATAAGAGACCAGTTGCCTTTAATGAAACATCCAGCATATCGGAAAATATGCTTTTTCACTGTGGCTTTCACTATTTATATCCTACAGTCTCTGGAATTAGCTGACGGACCAAAAAGTAGTTCTGCACTTAATCGCTTGTAAAATGAATTAGTCATTGTTACAATTTTATGCTTTATTTAAGAATTAAACAAGCAAGACTGGTGAGTCTGCAGCATTGCATCGGGATAGTTTATACTTATGTGTGTGTTGTGCCAAAAATGATGACAACTGTATGTTTCTTCCACAGTCATTTCCTTTGTTCAGCGGGCAGGATGTTCCCACATATTGCGTTGTACTGTGGTACAGTAACATAGTAAAACTGTTTAGGTCAATAGTAGATTAATATTGAGCTGCTGCAGCATCAGGCCACACACTCGTTGGCACTGGTATCAAAGGTCCCTGTCAACATCAAAACCGGTACCCGTTTAAGAACACTCACTTCCTCATGCTGCCATCTTTCCTTTTTTGTGATATCATTCCTAAAAAACTCGAGCGCAGAGCCCAGCTCGCGCTATCTGCCAACACTGAAATCTCTCCTCTTTTTTTTGCCATTCATCCCTTCTTAGAGGGATCTATCCAGCTTCAAAGAGCACCCAGTCAGCCTTTGGTCTGATGACATGGATTTAATCCCCAGACTAAAGATTTTATAAAAGTGATTTTTTTTTTTTTTTTGCCCTTCTTCTTGTCAAATGTGTATGCTGGGCAACTGCAGTATGGCTGAAAGAGCATGTTACGAGCATGCCAAGAGGAGTGGAACTGAGGGTTAAATACAGGAATACAAACAGTGAATCAAAGGGTATTAGGTTGTAAGCTTTGCATCATTTCTAATTGGGTTGCCAGTGCGCTCTTATTAAAATCTGCCATTTTTCTTTTTTCCACTTCCAAGCCATTTTCTGTGAATCTTGGCAGAAAGTGTCTTGCAAACCATTAGAGAGGTACAGTAGAGTGCTGCAGGCAAATACTGCATGATGACGCTTACAGTGAAATAAATAATACAGTATCTTGAAAACAGTAATTGTAACACAATCGTGCATCAAATAGAGGCAAAAGCAGTAAAAGAACGTTTAAAAAAAGGCCGTGCTCTAACTACATCTGTGTGCCCTCAGCACTCTCTTATTCCTTTACAATTCTTTGGGTCCTATTCATGTTTTTGTAGCAGGTTTTCTCTGTGCTTCCCTGCTGGCGTGGAAGGGTTGTCCTTTTCATTTACTGTTTTATGATCCCGCTATTGTGAAGTCTTGCAGGCTGTAATTGTGATTAATGGCTCTGCAAATACACTTCACTGACTTTATGAACTCAAAATCTAAAACTTGACCTTACAAAAGCGTTATAATTCAAAGAAGTACTGAAGTCAGTCATATTTTTTTTTTCCAGAGCAGGTCCAAAACATTGAACACTCTTTCTATAGTGAAAAGTACTTGGCAGCATCTTCGTCTTACATATCGCTACAGTGAAGTTGTAAGCAAGTTGAGATGGTTGTTAAAACTGCAGATCCGCTTACTTGTCGCAAGACACAAGACAAAGGCAAGCTACTTCCAAAAACGTTCAGATTTTCCTCCCTAATTCAAATAAACTGAGCTGATACTAAAAGGTCAAATAGACCATCCCTTTCATATTTGCTGTGGAGTAGCCCCTTCGTGAGCACAGTCGGTGTGAGGTTAGGCGAGAATGAAGGAAAATGCATGTGGAGCAGAGCTAAATGTTGGCAGTGAAGCTGTCAATTAAGCAGTAAATGTAAATCATCAGCTTCAGTCTGTTAGTGAATAATGACTGTAACTTCTCTAGAAACACCGTGAAGTTCCGGTGTTGTTTCCTGAAAGGAGCTTGGCATCATTCTGATGATCAGCTAAAATCCCGCCTACTTGGAGGAGGTGTTATTTAGTGGAAAATGAGTGAAGAAACACAGCAGCAGGTAGGGTGAGTTGACTCGAGCTGCACCATGTTGTGCCGATGGCCCCGAGCTTTGCCACAGGGCCTGTCTGTTGTTATCCAGTTGCCGTCAGAAGCTTCTGACCTGTTCTGCCACAGCAGCTGTTTGAGGACCGAGCAGCTTGCTGCCCACTTAGGGAGCTTTGATTCTGTGACAGTGAGCAGCTGGGACTGAAGGTGTTAATAGCCATATAAGACATGATGATGGTCTGTCCAACTGTCCATCAATCCTGCCAAAGCCACTTAACACCATCCATATACTATACACTCTTAAGGAGCATGACTAAATCTGCAAATGCAGGCATAAAATACAAGGCTTAAAATTATGTTATATTCATTCCTTGTGCAAAAGAAGAAAAATACTTGTACTTATGTAATGTAAAACCAGTCATATTTACTTATGACAACTTATGCTTTTAAACATACAAGTAAGATACATCCTACTTAAAACTGGATGATGTTCTCCGAATCATAACAACCAGGGCAAATTTATCCAATTTTACAAGTAACAAAGTGAGTGAACATAACATTTGTCCACAAGGAACATGTGAATCATAATGTAGACTTGTGCGTTTATAACAGTAGCCTATTATTTTATCGGTTATTATATCAACAGATATCGGCGTACTGGCTGATATCCATTAATTATATGAAAGCCAATATCACCTGATACGCATAACATGCCAATAATATCGTGCATCCCTATGCACAACGCTTTTTATTATGCGTTTGTTGTGAAGAAACACAGCACAAAGCTGTAACATGACTTTTTTTTCCTGAAATGTCTCAAAATGTCTTTCAGAAATCTACAACTCTAAAATCTAAAATTTATTACAATTTCATGCCAATGCTGGGTTGTGTAAATCTCATATTTAGAGCTAAAAAATTAATAATTTAAGCCAGTAGTGGACTGATAGAACATTAAACTGCAACAACTCTGATAACTGATGAGTTTTAAAAGTAAAAAGGCAAAAATGTGTGGTTTCAGATACTAAAGAGTGATTATTTGGGAATTGGACTGTTGCTTTGACTGACAAGAAAATTTAAAAAAAAACAGCATAAGAAGGTTTTCCCTGTTCTCTGATGTTTAATTGACACAACAATTATCAAATAATTGAAAAACGGTCAGCGGATCAATTGATAATGAACACAATCAATTGCAGTGACATTTACAGTAATAAAATCCGAGACTAATTTCAATGGGCTGAAGTGAGAGAGCAAATCACCATCAACCTCAAGCCAGACAAAATGTAGATTTTGTGGCCGATAATTAAACATATGCAGGAATAAACTGATGTCAACAAACAACAATCTATCGTAACAAACAAACATAAAATCTAAGAATAGAAATATTATGAGACAGAGATGGTTGAATAACATGAAGATTTGTTAGATTTATTAATAACAAAGTCTGTAGTGATAAAGAACTTGGAGGTTGAGATGATTCATTGCTCTCCTCTGCCAATTGCAATAAATCAGAAAGTCTGTCTTCCATGTCAATACACAGTAACAGTAGATACTGTGGGCATTGCCTTGTGCCTCCTTTGTGGCTTTCAGCAGGAAACGCATTTGATTCCAGGGTTCTTCCTGTATAGTTGCTGCTGTTAAAGCCTTGTGTCTAAACTTCAAGGTCTCTGTCTCACAAACATCATATTCACAGGGATGAAAGAAGGCACCTTCGATTCAGGGACCCTGACACACTCGAATTTTGAAATGCTATGATTCACTCGCTCTCTCTCGCTTTCTCTCTGCAGTACCCATATTTACAGGCGTGCCATGTGCATCTTGGGTTTTTACAATTGAATACAAGCCATTAATTATTCACCCCTCCCTGCTCCATCTCAGCCTCCTCAGTCCTCTTTATCTCTCCCTTCAGTCCCTTTCGTTGAATTCTCAGCAGCATAGCAGCATATAGTAGGAGAATGGAAAGCTCTCTTTGTAGCAAAGCTTAGCACAAACCAAGCTAACTTTGTGTAAGGCAGCCCTCAAAGTGAAGCGTGGGATCTGATAATTGTTCCTTTCATCTGTCTCGTTAATTCTTTGATCAAGGCAGATGAGACAGAGCATGAATGGGACATTGATTGCTAACCGCAGCTAAGAGTGAGATGGGATAACAGTCCCCAAGCACAACCATCCCTTCACAGCATTTGTTTCGTGTTCCTCTTTGACATCGCAAGACAACTCGCGCCGATTGTTCCAAGATGACAAAATACTGTTTCAGCAGACACATGTGCGTGTTTCCAGGTCTTGCATGTACCTCAGCAGTTGTTGTACATAGCTGAATTAAATTTTTGTTCCAGTAATTGTGCTAAAAAATTAATGCAGGTTTTGAGAGCCTGTCTACTGCAAACATTCATCATGTTCTGACAGCTTCCCCTGAAGATTAAGCATTCACCCTCAACGCCAGAGGAAAATAGGGAGGAGCCCAAATGAGAAACAGGGTCATTAACTTGAGGCTCCTCGGCGGAAATAGGTGTCTGATTGAGCAATTGGGATTTTCTAAGAAGAAAGCTTTCGAGAAAAAAAAAAAAAAAGACTTTGATCCATAAAGGGATCATGTAAAAGATTTGTATGAGCATCTTTGCGAAATATAGGACAGCTGGATACTGTGTGATGCTGTGGTGAAGATTAGCAATGCAGCATAATGTGTCTTTTAGTGATACTGTATGCTGATCTTTGGGTTCAGGAAAACAAAAAGCTGTTCGCTGAGCTCGTCAGGTGCTGCTTGTGTGGTAATCTAAGGTGCATTTGGGACAGATTTATTGCACTGCAGCTTATTAGTCTGGCTTTGCAATGAGGTAAACTTATTTAGGAGATTAACTGCTAAAGAGTGAAGTGATGAAACCTGAAACTAGTCCTTTTCTTTTCCCACTTTCCCGGAGATGACTATTCAAATTTAGACATGATTTGGGAGTTACGATACCCAACTTTGCGCTCAAACATTTATCTTGTTCTGTCTGTTTTTTAAGTTGTGACGAAACTTTGCAGTCTGAGTACCTTGCCAAAGAACAATCATATTGTTCCTGTGAATAAAATGATTAGAGAGATTTTGCAGTCCTTTTTCAGCAAGGTGAAATTCTTTTGGTTGATTTGTCCAATTTGTACTTTCATCATTAAAAGTACATGCTCGGCAAAATTACCTTTATAAAATGGTGTAAATATTAGGTAATACAAAAGATTATCAGTTCAGAAACTTCCACAGTTTTTCTTTTTGTAGAATTGAGTTGCTTTCGGGGCAAGAGAAGGCTGGGTGCCGTCAGGGGTGGACTTGGACAAAAAATCAGCCCTGGCATTTTTGGCCCAGACCGGCCCACTACATAATTGGTTGACACCACCTTCAAGTACACCATTCTTGCAGCCCCCTTAATCATGCACACCACAAAGGAGAGTCATATTTCTCAATCACAGCTACCGAATACAGCACAGAGTTGTGAACACAAGGACTAAAACTGACAGCTATATACACATAATAGAATGAAAAGGGTGGTTTTCAGTACCAAAATTTAAAGTCATCTTCAGAGACTGGCCCACAATGGGCATCGGCCCACCGGGACAGTGCCGCGTATGCCAAATGGCCAGTCCATCCCTGGGTGCCGTTGACTAAACAAATTTTTATGTCATGATCCTGCACTGGCTTCCCACTTGGGAGCACAAGTTGTGTTTAATGCAGCCAAACCAGAAGCACTGCATCTTGGGAAAAAAACAGGTCTTTATTCACAGGTTTGACTTAAACGCACAACATGTAATTTCTGCCACTGGAGGTCTGTCATTAAAAACAATATGAAAAAAGGACACAGTTTGATGATGCCATTAAATAGTGTACGATCATTGGATTTGACTGGCACATGGAAAAAAAATGAAACAGGTTATGAAATATTATTTTTCTCTCAGTTTGAGCATTGTTGAAAACATTTGGGATATTGAAAGTACCCAACTTTTCAATGTGAAACATTATATATTATACGTTTAACTAACCACAACTGTACCTTTGGTCTGATTGGGTTCACATTTGGATCTGTTTGTATTTAAAACAATCAGCACCCACAGTGTGCCTTTACATGTAAGCTACACCTTGCTGTCCCCCTTCAGTTTTTCTCTGTTGGTCACTGAGCAGCCTCTCTGGAGCTGTTACCTTTGACTTTGTGCTTTTACTACATCCAACAGTAAAAACAGCTCAACACATAAGTTTGTACACATTTTTTTCAGAGCTCAGATGCACTTAAAATTATTGTTTTGATCTGGCATTATTTAATCTGCATTTAAAACCTCCAAATTTCTACATATACAAGCCCATTGGTGCCTAAATGTATTACAGCATTAAAGTGACTTTTAGTGTTCTAGTAAAATGCTTCCTAGCATGCAGCGGGCTGACTGCCAGTCCTCTATTGACAAGCACATTCAGACTGAAATTCAAACCTCCAGACAGTTTTAAATTTCCGGTTCACAGAACCTGCATGTCTCTGCAAACCTGACAAAGGGTAGTATAACAGCCAACAACACCATGAATCTGTATTTAAGGAAAATTAAAATATTCAGAGTTTTGACCACTACTAAGCCGAGTTTGGTTTGCATTTTGTGCTCTCCTACACAAGGACAAATATACTGTTCACATGCACAAGCAGGTGATGCACATTACTGTCCACTAGCTTACAAGCTATATAGTGTATTACACTGATTGACAGTTAGTGGAGGTTTTTACAAAATGTGAAAATACATGTGTGAATGGTGGTGATGAAGATGATAGCTGCTGTAAATGTGGATGCAAACAATGGAGATATGAAAATATTCTAAACATCTGCTCTGCAAATGTGTGATGAGGAAATGCATTCAACACATTTGTTGTACCGTGCATTCCATCAGAGACACTCCACGGGATACCTTTTAAAATATGGGTGATTGTACACAGAACGTGTGTGTGTGTGGTACAAAAAAGCAAGCGCTCGAATTCTGAATAAACTTACACTATTTGCGAACCCTGCAGCCTGCTCACAAAGTATATAAATGACTGTGGCTACACTCT